>JANQBS010000161.1:0-93479 GCA_033085395.1 Xanthoparmelia taractica
CGCTGGACCCTGGTATTGCGCATACGTGTATTTTACAGCTTAGTCATTAGCGTATTTTATCTGAGAAATCTCCTGGGTTGAAAATCTCCTGTATTATGAAAAGCCTATTAGGATATTTCAACGTTAGAAGATTTTTCCACGCTAACGTTCATAGTATTCAATCTGGAGTCCCACTACGTCAGGTAATTTACTAAAAAAATACTATTAATACTCTCTACAGAGGATCGCGAAAAACCCCCTACCGCCCTTAAAGTGTATTTCGCCTCCTGTATTCTACTTCTGCTTCATAGCATCATCTAGACGGCCAAGTGGCTTGTTATAGGATAAGAGATCTTAATCAAATATGTCAGACCAACCACAATAAAGATGCGTGTTGTGCTGAGGATGTAGATGTTGTTTTGCCAATTGTCTTGTTGGGAAGGATTGGCTACGTCCATAGTTGCCACTAATCAAGGGACAAGAAGGGGGCAAATATATGGCAAGGCTGCGTTTGGCGAAGCGGATTGAGGTTGATAGAAGAGAAAATGGGGGAAACGCAGAGCATTGGCACTAAATAGGCGGAGTCTGGGTAGAATGCAGATGGAGGGGGTGCATACGACATCGCATAGTATTGACTTGCATTTTGCGCCTACATGAGCACGTCCCATTCATGATTTGACGATTAATGAGCTGGCTGATGAGGTGATTGGTTGATGGTTGATGGGATGATACGGTTGGTTAGCGGTGGTATTGGTGGTGGTTGATAGGTAAGTTAGCTCGACTAGTTGGCGGGCTATGTTGTTGGGCTATGTTGTTGTAATACGTATACCGCCCATACTGGTATTCCCACTAAAGTAATATTACGCAAGAAGGGTCTTGGGGGCGGAAGCGCAACGTGGCACAAGTATTTGGATACGTATACAGTAGAGTGAAAACTTTCCTTAGATCATGGCCGTTTTACTGGCAGGTGTGGTGAGGCTCCTTCAAGACTGATCTGACACGGATGATCTGCGTTTCTAGCTTGGTAATGCATCGAGCCGTGGAGACAAAGAAAGGAAAGGCGTACCGATGATGATCTGAGTCAACTCGAGATTCATTACACAACCGCGGGCCTCAAGTATGCTAGGAAGCTGGAAAAGGCAGGAATAACCCGGGTCAAGCAGGGCAGGGTATCTTCCATGACCATTTGATTCAAGGGGGCCGCAATCCCCAGCGCGAACAGATATTAAGGCGACCAGGCAGGTCCTTTGTCCGAATCATGCGACACTTGAAAGGGGAGGTGAAGCGGAAGATGATTGTCAACTTTCAACTAAAGTGGATAGGGAGAGCTGTGCCATGGTAAAGTACCTTTGTTGCTCAAGCAGGTGGACGAATTAGTACAGGCGCATGCTTATTGAAAGAGACCGACGAACCAGGCTAACCTCCTCCCGAAGGTGCCGGCTTGCCACGCTCAGCCCGGAGCTAAGGGCTTACCCCTGGTGTGCAAATAATGACCCACCAGCCTTACCTTATTCACCCACTTCTCGAAACGCTAAACTAGGAGAAATCGTGCTCTCTCATCAATTGAACATACTTATTACGCCGTACCCTACACTCTGCAAGGGAAAGTGGTCGCGGGGTTCATGCGCATGGAGGCAGTCTCAAGATATCACGGAGAGGTTTTGTCGGTCGCGCGTATTTAAAAGCAGTAGATGTCTTCGCGCAAACTGCACAAGGTCCATGGTAGGAGAATGCCAGTGTTGACCTACTCCACCAGCTGGGGAGTATGATGTAAAGTCATAGTACGTTTCAGCCGGCGTCTGTACGACTGTTCATCGACATAGGACATATCACATATTCTCGGACAACTCTAGCGAATAAACTATCGTAATTCGAAATGCACTAACTTTTTCGAAAAGGGGGGGGGGGGTGGCAACTACTTGCAGAAGTTGGTAGCGGCTCTCATTCTCAGCCTCAGAGCGTTGCGGCCCGTCATGTGTGACGAGGCCACGTCATCTAATCTAGCTTCCAGATTCCCGTTGATTGGGAGATACATCGCTGACCAAACTTTAAGTGGCGGGTGTGTGTGAGTGAGGGCTGGGATGATAGCATCGGACCGTTTTTGAAACAAACCAAAGCGTAAAAAAGGAGTTGTTTTTTTTGGCGCGGGCCTGATCGGAGGAGAATGTAAGGCCGCGAATGATGTTAGCCGATATCCTATTGGTAGGGAATGTATGAATGGGGGAAGGAATTTTTTTTGGCGCGGGCCTGAATCGGAGGAGAATGTAAGGCCGCGAATGGCCGATATCCCATTGGTAGGGAATGCATGAATGGGGGCAACGAAGTGCGGTCAAGGCTGCATATATGCAGCCACCCGCCGAATCCCCTGTTCAAGATTTGCATTCGCCGCGAATCATATAATGTCCCGCAGTTTCACAGCATGTCACAGCCAGCACATACCTGCATACCACTAGTATACAACGACAGAAACAGCGACATTTATCTAACAACCACATCCATTGAGAAAATCATAGCTCCAACATTGCAAGAAGTAAGATCTAGATGTCGGATACGGGTACAAGGTCTGGGTCAGCTAAACGATTCACACGCAAGTCACCTTCCGGCTATGGGTATTCTTGAATCCAGAGCGCTCAGCCTTGTCGCAAGTTGTCGCGTGGTTGGTGAGGTGTAGGGATGAGATGCAACCTGTGCGATACTGGAAAGAAGAGATGAAACAATGTACAACAGAATCCGACTCAAAGAAGTTGACCGACTGCGGGATACGGTGTTGTAACGGAGGGAAGGTTGCGATAGAGGAAGGCTGCGGCATGTCGACCCCTCCGCTATGCATTAACGATCCCGCACGATATTACACTTCTGATTATATCTTCATCTCTAACCAAATCCTCAGGCCCTGAGTCGAGTCGAGGAGGACCAAGTCTGCAATTACCATTAAAGAACGCCAACATATTCCCTCCGAATGGTCCCTCCCCCACAGCGACAACAATCGCAAAAGAGCAGCAAACACAGCAGGTGCGGTGGAGAGAAGGAGAAGAATGCCATGGCAACGAGCAGGTGAACGAAAATCTCAGAATGCATCTCCGATCGAGCCATGTCTGCGACCAACTACAAAAATTGCAACCGACCGTCTTCTGGAAAGAACAACCCCACGGGCGTGATAGCGGAAGCGTTGAACAAAGAGTATGAAAGATGGAAGTGCTAAGATCAATAGATTGCTGGGAAACATGGTTACCCTTGCACCAGAAAATGGGCAAAGACACTGTACGCCATCGTATCAGCTTCGTTAAGAACCTAATCTCATACCAAAATGACGGCACAATGATCGACGGCCCCCATCCACATACAAGAGCCGTTTCGACTTCCATTCCGACCGTATTCGAATACCTTATACAGCAAGGCAGGCGCATCTACTGCCACCGCCTAGTGCGATACCAACGCTCAACGAGCCCCCGTTTGGTTCTTTCAAAGCGAGTTGTCAACATTCAATCACCCCTTACCGGCACTCTCCTTTTATTCCTAGGAGCGTGAGCATATACTGCGCGAAATCGTAGGCTGTCGAGATACTCGATGCCGAGACGATCAAGAGCCACTTAGGCGGTCCACGCACGGAAAAGCATGTGACTTATTCCATCTGACTGCGGTTGGATGCAGCAAGAGAGTCATAACAACAGACCATTGTGGTCTGAACCCGTCTCGCGCACAAGGGTGCGCTTTTGAAGACCTTCTCGACGCAGTCCGCCCGCTACTTTCGCCTTCCCCACTCTTACTCCACCGCCCACCCACTCTCGCCCCTAACACCCCTCTCCCATGGCCCTCATGTCCGCCCGAAAAAACCCCTCCAAAAGCAGTGCTTGCGAAAACCCTATCCTCAAGGCCACGACCTCGCATTTCTTATAACCACGGTAGCAAGGAAGAAGTGGGCGCGTCACGAGACGAAGTTGGTGTTTCCGGATGCGGAGTTGGTTCGAGGAGTAATTCGGGTTCCGATTGGTATAACGTTGTCGAAGCAATCTGCCGTGAAGCACGGAGTCAGATGTTGAAAAGAAGTTTTCCGAAAATGCAAGAGCATGTGGACGCGGTGGAAGATGCGATGGAGATGTCAACATTCCTAGGACAGCGGTAAGTCTGGGTGGTGCTATCGAGTATAGAGATGAATGCTTGGAGCAGAAGCTGCGGGATATTCTCGGGTTGCGCGAAAGGGAGCGGACTTACATGAGGAGGAAGGGTTGCTGCTTATTGATTTGCTTGAATACCTGTTGTGCTTGCTCCTTTCCAGAAAGTACTGTTTCGATCTGACGGGACTGACAATGCTACACACACTTACCGCGAAGGGGCAACTTTCCGTGCGGAGATCGACAACTCTGGAATCGCACGTAAATTAGTTGAAACAGCTGCTTAGGCGACGTTGGTGTGTGGAGAAATGGAGCATGAGGTGTGTCAAGATGCAAGACAAGATATTCAAGAGGCGCACGAGCCGTACGTGGCTGAGAAAGGTGTAAAGGAAGCGGAAGGCCCGAAAGAGCGCAGGTGTATTGGAAAGAGGGGCGCTCTTTCGCAAATCTTACTCATAACTATAAAACATCCCATCACGAGGGACCATGTGGTCAAGAAGAACAACAGAGATTCGATCAGGAGCCGGGTGAGAAAGGTTTGGCAGAGCATGAAGTATATCAAAGACGATGTGAGGCATTTCCAAGGCGGGAGAGGATCCTGGGCATTCGTTGGTATTTGCATGCATTCTTCGAGCAAAAGACTGATAGCCTATCTGCGCCGTATGTGGCTGTCGAGCGGAAGTGCCTATTTTTGAGCTCGTAAGTAGTCTCAACGTTCGATCATCGCCAAAAACGCTTGCAGATCCAACCTCTTATGGCTGAGCATTTCATCGTACAAGCATTGTTGTCAACGGAGGTCGTGAATAAGCATTCGGAGCTGGCAGGTCTGTAATTTGGTGCACTAAAAGCCTTTTCACACCCTCATGTCGACAAATATCGGAAAAGAGCATTGGAGTTCTCAAGGACGGTAAGGACGCCGCTGTACTTGACCTGCCTTTGTAGAAAGGTTCAATTTCGGAAGCCCCTACTCAGCATTCTGGGGCAGCGAATGCTCCCTTCACCAATATCTCCTGGTGGAGCGACGCTCAGTAGAGTGCAGCACAAGGAGAATAGTAATGCACTACTTATGGACGGCTTTTCAGCTATCTCTCCAAGCTATGATAAGAATCCAAATTGAGCTTTTACTAGGCGAATGTATCATGGCAGGTCTTACGAGGTATCACTCTTCAACCTCTTTTCCAATGCACGGTCGAGATGATGAGAAATGTCCCGCGCGGAGATTGTACCTATCATGGCCATGGCGCTGGCCGTATCCATGTCACCATCACTTCACACCATGGACGCGAAAGTAGGAATGGGATTGGAAGAATTAGAGACAAATCTTACTATTTTATGAGCAAGATACTGGGAGAAACAGGAAGAATCAAAGTAGACATGGACCATTTAGGCTCACCAGGCTGTCAGCACACTAGTCTCGAACGGGTAAGGTGTATAGTATGGCTGACCGAAGGTTGCCTTATCTCTAAGGTAGTTGGCAGCTTATCAGTTGGCTGTTGGCTGTCCCGTCTGCCAACTTCCTCACCCCCATGATTCAATCTCTTCTACCTTCTGGAACTACTGTCGTACCCTAGTCTTCAACTTGTCTCACATCCCACCTGATACTGCTACCTCTCCCTGCTGGGACATGTCCAGCAAGAGACCGACACTACACTCTTCCACCATGGCTTGGGAAGAAGTGAGATCCGGAAAAGCCAGGGAGCCATCTCCATATATGTCCGAATCCCGATGGAATCGGCAGACATCTAGACCCATCCATTCTCTGACAGGAAGCGAGATCCGTAAAGAAACTAAGGTACGGCGTTTAACGCTCGCTTATCATGACATTCTGATTGGACATTCCACCTCCATCACCCGTTGAACGTCTTTTCGCCGTTGCTCCCATGCCACACGTGTCTATTATACTTGACTGCAGAAAGTATGATGACGATAAGAGGATAAGACGCCAAGTTCCCATTGGTCCAAACGCATCTGCACAAGACCGAATAGTTGGAAAGATGAAGCCAGAAAAAGGATAGCCATGCATGACTCCTCCCGTATCCTTGTTCGCCAACAGTGCCATACGGGACCCTTGTCATCAGCCATATGGCATGGTCGGCCTAGTTCTGCATATTGTGTCCCCGGGATTCGTACACCCACGCGTGCTGCCGGCCCTGGAAGTACACTAAAAGCTGCTTATCTGTAAGGTACAGTCAGATGTGTGATGCATGCTTTGAAGATACCTTATCGAGCTCTCTCAACTGGCCTACTCTGCCTCGTGCCTCTCCTGTGGATCTTCATCCGGGTGGACGAATCTAGACGACATCATATCACCGAAAACCAGCTTCACGCCAGCTTATTGGTCCATCCCTCTATTGACATTATTTATTCGCGTCGACATCGGCGCCGCCATGGAGCTCAAATCAATAAGTAAATCTGCTCCCCCAACCTCCCCCAAATTTATCCCATTTTTCTCAAACCAACCTTGGCTACACCGATATTGGCCGTCCTGGTCAAAGCCTCGTCGCCGTCTTCAACCCTCACCACCTACAGCCAAGATGACGTCCACCAGTGCCGCGATTGCGTCCAGCGCAGCTCTCAAGACTGGCCAAGCGACCGCTGCAATCGCTAGTGCATCAGCATCGAGTGATCCAGTAGCACCAGCTTGGCTGGATCCAGGTCACAACGCTTGGCAACTGACAGCAGGAACGTTTGTCGCGCTTCAGTCAATTCCTGGTCTCGTCGTCCTCTACGCTGGATGGGTCAAGCACAAATGGTCCATCAACTCGGCCTTTATGGCCTTTTACGCATTCGCCGCCGTTCTCATTTGTTGGGTTATTTGGGGCTATCAGATGGCTTTTGGCACTCAAATGCTACCACTCGTTGGGTACCCATCAATAGCTGTGGACTTGGGCTTCGAACTCGAGGACTCCAACCTGCCCACGGCCGCTCTGACCCAAGCATTTCCGCAAGCGTCAATGGTCTACTTTCAGTTTGTCTTCTCCGCCGTCACACTCATCCTGATTGCTGGATCATATCTATGTCGGATGAACTTTGTGGCATGGATGATCTTCGTCCCCCTTTGGCTGACATTTTCTTATACCATTGGCGCGTTCAGCATCTGGGGCGGAGGTTTCTTGTTCCAGTACGGCGTAATCGACTATTCCGGCGGATATGTAATTCACTTATCCTCAGGGACAGCTGGCTTCGTGGGCGCTTGGTGGATAGGACCACGTATAGCAGCGGACCGCGTGGATGCCAAGCCTAGTAACGTCACACTCATGCTGGTCGGAGCAGGTATCCTATGGACGGGATGGAACGGCTTCAACGGAGGAGATCCTTATGCCGCTAGCCCTGACGCTGGTGTTGCCGTACTCAATACCAACATCTGCACTGCGATGAGTCTTCTGACTTGGGTCACCATGGACCTCATCTTCTTCAAAAAGCCGTCCGTGATAGGCGCTGTCCAAGGCATGATCACAGGCTTGGTGGCCATCACGCCTGCTGCTGGCGTGGTGGCTGGATGGGGCGCCATTCTTCTCGGCCTCGGCTCAGGCACCGTTCCCTGGATCTCGATGAACATTTTGGGAAGAACAAAGATTATGCGCCAAGTCGACGACACGCTAGACGTCTTCCACACCCATTTCGTTGCTGCCATTGTCGGCGGTATCGGCACTGGTACGCTCTCTCACTAACACCATAACCTGAACGCGCTCATACTAACACACACCCCCCAGGTCTCTGGGCCACAAAGAAAGGCTGCGCCGCCTTCGGCATCACGAACCCGGGCGGCGCCATCGCAGGCAACGGCCGCCAAATCGGCCTCCAGATCGTCGGCGCCCTCTTCGTCATCGGCTGGAACGTCGCCTGGACCTCCCTCATCATGGCCTTTATCAAATACGTCTGCCGCGTGCCCCTGCGCATGACGGACGAAATGTGCGAAATCGGCGACTACGCCATCCACGGCGAGGAACCCTACACCTTTGAATACTACAACCGCAACTACCGGCGCATTGCGGGGTTTGAGCACCAGGGGCCCACGGACGCGGAGAAGGCGCTCAGGGAGGTGAGGAAGAGCCATGATATGGAGCAGCAGCATCGATATGGTGGTGATAATACTGTGATTTCGGGACAGGATCCGGCGGGGGTGGGGAGGAATAGTATGAGCGATGAGATTACGCCGATGAAGGAGGGTAAGAGGGATTAATTGCGTAAAAGGACCGCGTGAACGGGTATGTATTGGAGGTAGTGAGCCAATGGATAAGGGATCCGGTCTTCGTGTTCTACTCGTTTAATCGCGTGGGTAGGGCTGTCTGTTGCATGGATGAGGTACATGTATACCCTGGTGCGTACCCATTTGTATGTATACCGGTTGACTACCTGACTAATTAAATCGGCTGGTGTACAATGAACACACTATAATGTTATATCTCCTCACCACCACCACCACCACCACCCTTTCCACCGGCCTCTCTCTTCTCCCTATATTCAACAGAACTTCGTGCTTGGATGCACCATGCGGTGCATGATGTGTGCGGTGCAGATAGAATCGCACCGCACGTCACGAGCCTGGCACTAATCAATCCAAACAAGACCAGACCAACCTCTTCTCCACCTACGCCTTACCCGAACTCCCCAACATATCCATACACTCTTCAATCGCCTCCTGCATAACCCTCGTCCCCACCTCCATCGTCTCACTAACACCAAACCCGCCCTCCCTCTGCACCTTCGTATACCGTTTATTCAACACCCCATTAATATTAACCTTCGTAATCCCACCCTCAATGCACCTCCTATATATCCCCTCATCGAACCCATCAGTCCCATGCAACACCAACCTCACATCCTTCCCCACAGCCTCATTAACCGCCCTCAACCGCTCATATTCCAACTGTATCCCCCTAGGACCATACGAACCATGCACGTTCCCAAAAGCAGGCGCAAGCCAATCGATGCCCGTATCCACAAACTCGCGCGCCTCCTCCGGCGTGGTCATAATAGCCTCCAACTCCCTCGTATCCATAACCCCGTCCTCACCGCCCTGAATCCTCCCCGGCTCCGCCTCACACACAATCCCCCTCTCATGACAAAACTTCACCAGTTCTCTCGTCTTTTCCAGGTTCTCATCTTTGGAATAATGGCTCATGTCCACCATTATGGAGTCGTAGAAGCCCGTGTTGGCGGCGGCGTGGATGGCGGCGGGGGATTGGGCGTGGTCGAGGTGGAGGGTTATGGGGACGGGGGCTTCGGCGGCGGCGGTGGCGGCGGCTTGGGCGAGGAGGGTGGAGGAGTAGGTTTGGGCCCAGGGGAAGAGGAGGATCATGGCTGGGGAGGACTTTGCGGTTGCGGCGCGGACGGTGGCGAGGATTCCTTCGAGGTTGTACTGGGGTGGGGTGAAGAGGGTGTTAGTTGTGGGGTGTGCTGGGGAGGCCGGAGGTGGTTAGGAACATGAGAACAGGGAAGGAGTTTGGATGGAGGTGGGACGTAGGGAAGGCTCTTAAGCATGTGCGCTAGGGGAAGCTCACGACACAGACGCCAGCGATAGCATATTTGCCCTCGGCAGCCTTTCTTAGCATGACATTGGCTTTGTTCTGGGACAGGTCGATGTTGGGCTTCTTGGTTACTGGTTCTGCCATGTTTGCTGTTGAGGGGCGGAGAGATGCGCAATTGCAAGAGCCTGGCTGGCACCAATTGTTTCAATGAATTTGCAATGTATCAATTGGGAAGTATTGGTATAGATATAGCGACCAGCGCCTGATAAAGAAGGAGAGGTCAGAGTACGCATCTTGTTGTTATACTGTACCCCTCTTTAGTTGGGACCGTTCGGTGGTCCATTTGCCGAAGATGTGCCGAGATATTTATCCACCACCATGCATAAAGTTTCATGCACATGGTATGCACCACTCCTCGATCGGTCTAAAGATCCTCGCTGCGTTCTGATCCAGTAGCTTGATACTCTTCTATCAAGCCAATCTCTTCGTACATGCACATTGCAAGGCTGATGGGGTTTCAGGGGCCTGCTATTTTCGTCATCTTGATCCTTTGACACAGCCCCCTCTCGCATGCCTGAATCGTGACAACAGATTCGTAGTCAACGTCTGATTCAGTGACCTCCAATATGTCTTGGTCCCTCCAAATCGATATACCGCGGTCTAAATACCAAGCTGGCGAAATCGTGTCTGGCTCTGTTTGTCTCGTCAGTCAGCATACCAAAGGTCAAGAAGTAGACGTTGGGTCCATCGCGATCGAATTCACTGGTAAAAGCACCACGTCGAAGCATTGGCCTCGCATTCCTGATTCCATACCACTATTCTCCTTCAAGAAGACTCTCTTCACTGGCCCAAGAAGGCTTCATACTCCGTATAGCCAAATCGAAAACATTGATCGAAACGAATGGCCATTCAGCTTTACCCTTCCGCTCAACTGCAGTCTTCCTCAGAGGGACTCAGTTGCATCCTCGCCATATTTCAACTCGGATCCCAATCAACCTCTTCCGATCTCTTTTGTGGACGAAAATGTCCAAGGTGGATCTTGTTCGATTATGTATGAGCTTCAAGCAACGCTCCTGTCCCCGCTCAAGGATGGTTACTACACGAATGAAGGCTGTACCGAGAAAGTAGAGATATTTGTATATAGGCCCCGGAGCATTGAACAGCCGAGCTTCCATTTCAACGACAAAATCTCAACCTTCACACACCGAAGCTTACTCCTCTTACCCAGAGAAGAACGCGAGCTCGCGCACCGCCCTCTTACCATTAAAGAAAAATTAAAGTTGAAACCGCCATCAACCGAACACTTACCCAAAGCCGTCTTCACGATAAAGGTGCAAACACCATCGGCCACTGTCATTGGTCAGCCATTACCGCTCATGCTTCACGTCGACTACGATACAAACGCCTCTACGGTACCACCACCCACCTTCCATCTCAAAAGAGTGAGCATCCATCTTTGCGCGGAAACTTCGATCTGGGGCTTGAAACGCGCTGGTGAGCTCGAGTCCACTCGATGGACTAAAGAAATCACGCTTCAAGAAAAGGAATTTGTTACTCGAAGACCGCGAGTTGAGGAGCATCTGGATCTGAGGAAAGTGATGGATACTATTGTTCATCGTAGCGTGATACCAACTTTCAAGGCTTTCAACATTGCGCGCAACTACTCACTGAAGGTTTTTGCCAGGCTAGAATGCGCTGGGAAGGAGCATCTTGTTTTTGGCGATTACAAGCGTTGCACACTGTTTGCGGAAGAGCATGACTCGCAAGCGGCAGTGTATAATGAGCCAGCGCCCATCGTGGGCGAGGAGGAGAATGACCCTCCCCCTCCGTACGAGTTTGTCACACAGGAAGCGGTGCCGGAGTATTCGATCCAAGCTCACAACAACGGGCAATAAAGACATGAACATGATGGGCAGAATGAGAACGCAGTGTTGGGTACAACTGGATACTCTACTGCTGCCGTCTTCGAATTTGCCGCCGCGGCATCTTCTGCCGGTGATACTTCAATCTAGTAACGACAGTGGAACTTAAGGAGGAGGCGGCTGCGGAAATGCATGTCGATGCGCCGCTCGGTCTCGTCCAGTCGGCCCATTGTTTCGCCATGCTTTCAATCAGGCAGCATTCCGAGTCTCGAGAGATATTTTGCTCCACAGCAGCACGCACAGTCACAGCAGCACGCACATAGACGTCGGAATCAAAATTCTCGGTGTGGGAGGAAGTTCTCCGGTAAACCCGCAGGCTGCTTAGTCATTCATCGGCGGTAGCCGCTTGATCCCGTAAGTCCGACGCCAAAACGGGCAGTCTGACATCATCTCTAAAATATAAAAAATGCCAACGATATATAATCCTCTGAGGACTGAAATTTCCTTCATCAACCTCTTAATTCTTCTATAATCATCGGGCTCTTCAAAGTTCTTATAAGCATCACATCGCCAGAAGCATCAAAACATATCTGAACATATCTGACCCTGTAAGCAAACCTCTACCCGGATCGCCACGACAATCACAGGCGACATGTTAGACCCAGACTTTTACTACTCGCAATTCTTCGTAAGGCTTCCATATCCCACGCACTCCTTCTCGGGCCAGACCATCATCGTCACTGGATCCAACACAGGTCTCGGCCGTGAAGCAGCGCGACATTTCACCCGCCTTGGTGCCGCCAAAGTTATTCTCGCAGTCCGCAACCTATCCAAAGGTGAGGCTGCTAAAGAATCAATTGAAAGCTCCACGGATCGCAAGGGCGTTGTAGAGGTATGGCAGCTCGATCTCGGGAGCTATGAGTCTGTCAAGGACTTTGCGAAAAAGGCGGAGAAGCTGGATAGACTAGATGCATTGGTTGAAAATGCTGGAATTGCGAGAAAATTTTGGTCTGTTCTAGAAGACAATGAGGCGACCATCACGACAAATGTCGTCAGCACTTTCCTCCTAGGTCTGTTGTTGCTGCCAAAGTTGCGAGAAAGTGGGCAAAAATTCAATGTCACTCCGCATTTGGCCATTGTCTGCTCAGAAGTCCATGCTTGGACGCCATTTAACGAGAGAAAGAGCGAGAATATTTTCGATGCCCTGAATGACAAAGAGACTGCCAACATGGCCGGCAGGTATCTCCTCGCCGATTCTCCAACAGATCCAGTGGAATAATCCAGCTAATCAGACGCAGATACCCAGTCTCGAAACTTCTCCAGGTCTTCGTTACTCGCGAACTCGCCTCTCGGGCCAACCCAAGCGGCAAGCCAGGCGTCATCATCAACTACCTCAACCCGGGCTTCTGCCATTCTGAGCTAACTCGGGACTCTGGCGCCTCCTTTTCTATTTGGAAATTGTTCGTTGCGAGAAGCACAGAACATGGGAGTCGCAGTCTGGTGTACGCGGCGCAAGCCGGCGAGGAGACGAATGGGCAGTACTTGAGTGATTGCCAGGTCAAGCAGTACGATGCTCCATTCCTATGGTCGTTCGAGGGACATGTCTAAAATTCAGATGCTGACTGCGCACTTATAGGCCAGCAAAACTGGTTATAGGCGAGGAAGGACCAGAGACCCAGAAGAGAGTGTGGGATGAGCTCTCGGCGAAGTTGGAGAAGATCCAACCTGGCATCATGGCCAATGTGTGATTGTATTCAGTGATTGCAAGATCCCGAGCTTTGGTCAGAGAGCCTCGCCACGTCCACTCTCTATGCCTCTAATGACTCAGGTCTGACGTCAAAACACGAATTCAGTCTGCGAGCGGGACAGCGACCATTGGAGTTTGGAGAACGGAGGATGTAAATAACCACAGCCGAATCATAGGTCTTGTTAACATATCCATATATAGCTCACTCAACTCATACGTCTCTAATCCGTCAAACGTCCACGCCGTCCACATAACCAACTTACAAAAAGCCCAACTAGAGATCCTGTGCCTCGAAGCTTCATGTTCCCAACTCCATAACATCCAAACATTGCCAAAGATACGAAGCTTTCGACGAATTCGAAATATCCAAACGTCCCAATTCAAAAAACAGCAATTTATGCAAACAGTGCCATCAGCAAAGGAAAGACCAGAGTACGTCCCCACCACGCCCCTCATCACATATCTCCATATCTCCATTCTAAGAATCCAACCGAGTAACCAACCACCCACCCAAACCCCACCGCCTGCCCAACGCAAAAGGTACCTATCAACGATGAGTGCGATACTGCAATATAGCCAAGGGACAACGCCCTTTACTTTAGCGTTTACGGGGCTAACACAATGTTGTACAACGACAACTATTATAGCAACATCAACACTTTTGGTGACCCTATCGATCCCTGTCGCTCTCTCTCTTCATATGCTATGTTCTATCAGAAAAGTGCGCACGCAATGCGGGACTGATTTACTGACTGATTAATGGATTGATTTCTCCGTGCATATGTGCATACACATGTATATGTCCTTCCCTCCAAATAACCTCGCCAGCCCAAGCTTGATAAACTCTATGAAACTTGGTTCCTGATGCAGCATAGCCTTTTCAAAATTCGGTATTTGATTTATTTGTCAAGAAGTAATCAAAGACACTTGCTGTTGAGGCAGCTCGTTGTCTGAGCCTTACCAAGGGGCAGCGTTACTGCTGTACTATTGATGATAGGATTCAGGCATGCCTATGTCGTGACATGCTTAGGAAACTTAGCATATGTTTCGCTAGAGCCAGAAACCTTGGCCTCAAAGACCAATCCTGATTCAGTTGCAATACCGTTAAAGCCTTTGTTCCCACAAAGACCGGTTCCCTTTCCAATTAATCGAGCCTTGCAAAGAAAATCTCAATCTCTGTGCGTTTGCTTGCTGATACTTGAACAATGACATTGTTCTACGCTTGTGAAAACACATAGACAACGCTCGATTGGCATCAACACACTATGTTCTCGGGTGTTGAGCGGGAAACAAGGGAACATGTTGTACTCTCTTTTCTTAAGCCCCCTTTTCTAGTCGCCCGTTGTCCTTCCAGCTCCTGTGCATTATTAAGGAGCTTTTATAAAGGGAAAACTACAATTAACATATCGACTATCTTCACCAGCATGGCGCGTACGAGCCGATCTAGGAGCCCTCCAACCCGTGATAGAACGCTAGCCATACGCACTCGAGATTCATTAGCCCAGAACGGCATCATTACGCCAGCCGCAGGTAAGTTCACCGCGATCCAAGCCGACCGGTGCCCATTTCCCGACTACTCGAACACACTCCCTCACCAACACTCCACAGCCGGGGCTAAAATAGCACCATCACTCGAAGAATACCGCAAAGCAGGCGAAGCCATCCGTGCACGATGGACCGAAGAGCAAAGACGCCAAATAGCCGAAAACGAAGCATCGTTGCGCCAGCTTGCCGAAATCGAGCCCAAAATAGGTAATCTTTCAATGAAGACGCATCTACCGCGTGTAAAAGACCTAACAGTCCAGGAACAAAATACTATCATCCATGATGGAGCAACTCCAGCGCAATATGAAGCTGCGCGTGAGGTTTTATTGGAGAGACAGCGCCAGGATATCGTCGACAACACGAGTACCATCACCCCAGGGTTCCGCACAAGCCCGAGCTTTCCACATGTCAACCGGACATCTCAAACGCAAACGGAGCCGACAAGCGAGCCCGAGTGGGACGATTTCCCCGAGCTCGACGCACAGTACGACCACCCACCTGCACCTGCTCACCGCACAACCCCAAAACCCCCCCCAAAGTCCCCTACCACAACCCTCTCCAGCAGCGCCTCCGACTCAACTCCACCCCTACACGATCCCCCCCACAAACCCCACCGCCATCCCCACCCTCCCTCCCAACCCACCACCTCCTCCCCCACACAACCCTGCATAGCCCCCTGCCCCATCCAAACCCCCCACAACCAAGGCGCGTATCTCCAGCAGGGCCAAGTCCCCCGCGTCTGGAACGCGCGATGGGGGTATTCGGATCCGCCTAGGGGGATCTGGGAGGCGTGGGTGAGGGTTGAGAGGGGGCGGGGGCGGGGGTGGGATGAGGTGGTGGTGGGTGGGTTTGCGGGGGCGCATTGGTGGGGTGGGGTGTAGTGGTTGGGGGGGGGTTGAAAAGGGGGGAGGGGAGGGTCAGTCAGGGGTTTGTGGTGGGCTTGTGAGTGGGAGGGGAAGGGGGAATGGAGGTGAGGGGTTGGGGGTGAAGGGACGGTTATGGTGGTGTACGTGATGCTGTGGATAGTGTGTACTAGTGTTACTTTGATTTTTGGGACCTACCTAGAGGGAGACCTAGAAGCTATCTTTAGATATTAGCCAGATAAGTCGAATCAACATTGCCGTAATTTAACGTTCATATTTATACGTCTCCAAAGAAAACAACGTACGTTTCCATGGACGAGATTCACAAAGAACATCTCTTGGAGTACGAGATCGGTACTCTAAAGAACAGCAGGACACTTGCATATTTGATTCCTACCATTCCCCTTCGTAAAAGTGCATCATGTAGTCAGCTCTCGCCCGTCTACCCCGTTTCCTGGATTTTTTCTTCGCATAGGGCCATTCAGTAATGGTGCTAATAATCGCGAAGGATTTGGACGGCTTCGAGAAGGTAAAAGAACATTTAATAAAGGCAATTACCAAAAGCGAGGAGAAGGAGCAGGGTTATTATAGTAATGGCTGCAGAGTTGGAATGTGCCTAGCGGCGATGGGGACTGAAACTGGGGGCTAGACGTAAAGGCCGCTTTGGAATGAGTGCTCACGGATGACATAGGAAGATGGCGTCTAAGGGAAGCTGAAGCTGGAACGTATTGATACAGTATAGAGATGGGACTGGGAAAAGCCAAGACCAGTTGGCGTTCGTGCCTCCTTTCGTTTTCTAGCGGAAACAGGAGGAATACTCAAAGAGACGAACGAATGCGAATGTCAATGTTCAAACGCCTACGTTCATGTACGCACAGGCATTATTTGGCCTGCTGACATGTACTTGCCTCAAGATAAGAGTCGTGCAATGTTTTAGAAAAGCTACATAAGACGTTTGTGGAGGGCATGGCGGTGAGAGGATCACACCTCACGGAATCCGGTGCTATATCGAGTTTGCGAAATGAATACCACTGAGACTGTAATTCATGAAGAGCTTATGGAAGAGGCCGAGAAGATTCGTCGGGTGCATCGAGAAAAGATGTCGCAGGAAGGCCGTTTGACGAGATGAATGGAACAGCGGATGCTGGCTGATGGAAACAAGCATCACGACACAGCAATTTATGTGAGCATAATAGAAAGCATAGAAAATTGTAATATTGGAAATCTTGCTGCGAGTGCTGAGCCCATGCTTGTCTCCTTAATCTTCCACATGCCATTCAAGGTTCACCAGCAATCAGAAAACGCTGACACATCCCTTTCCATATCCCCTTTTCTACTACAATTCCTTCCCAACTCCATTCCAACAGCATAAAAAGAGCCCCAACCTCCCGTCCATCAAGTCGTCTCCTCCGGTCCCATGTCTTCAAGGATCAAGCCAATCAATTCCACATTCCAATCTGCAAGATCTTCTCGTGGCCGATTTTGCGCAACACCCTCGATTGACCTGGCGAGTTCGAGCGCTCTCTCGTAGTTTCGAGCGCGGCGGTGGCATTGAGCAAGAACATGGATGGAGGCCACACGATTCGGGTGATCTGCTTTAAGCGTTTTCGCTCTTATATACACCACTGATTCCAACAAAGCTATGGCTTTGGCCGTCTCTCCTATCTCCAGATATGATCGAGCAAGTACGTGTTGTGATGCTAGACGATCTGGATGCTCTGGTCTTAGCGTCTTCGTTATTATTTTCACAACTTCTTCTAGCAATAATATGGCTTTGGCAGTCTCTCCTATCTTCAGATATGATCGAGCAAGTTCGTGTTGTGATGCTAGACGATCTAAATGCTCTGATCTTAGCGTCTTCGTTCTTATTTTTACAACTTCTTCTAGCAATAATATGGCTTTGGTAGTCTCTCCTATCTTCAGATATGATCGAGCAAGTTCGTGTTGTGAAGTCAGACGGTCTGAATGGTCTGGGTTTAGCGTTTCATTTCTTATATTCACTATTCGCTCTAGCAAAGCTATGGCTTTGACCATGTCTTCTGCTCTCAGGTATGCAAGAGCGAGTTCATGTTGCGACACTAAACACGTCGGGTCTTCTGCAGGTGGATCCTGTAACCGAGCTTCATGCAGTTGTTTTAGCAGATTTACCGCCTCAATGGCATCGCCATAAAGGCGCGCATATCTACCATGAAGAAGCTGAATCCTTTGTCCATTTTCTGTTCTCGACCAAGACTCGTCATTCTGGATTGGAATCATCTGGAGTAGTTCAAAGAGCGCTGAGTTACAACTCTGCCTATACGTAACATAACCAAGCCAGAACATGGACTGCTGAAAATTGAATTCGTGTTTGGGATATTCCCACTTTTTCAGATTGTGCGCGAAACATTCTATATGGGACTGAAGCTGTCTTGACAATGGCAATATGTCCGGAGTGAAAGGATTTTTAATGGACAGCGAAAGCACAGACAGACCGTTCAACCCAGCATTCGTGTAGTCCTCCGGCTTCTGCAGCCGATCTCTCAACCAAAAGTGGCTCACAGGATGCATGCGCGTCATCCCTCTGGCAGCGTCAAAGGTCACAAGAGAAAGAGATACGAGCAACGACCTGGCAGTGCGAAGGCGCAATTTATTCAGGTTGATGTCGTGCGTATTCCTTTGCATAAAATTTGGAAGATGAGAGACGTGCCATGGAGAAAGGCCCTCAATATCCTCTTCGCCATCCGGCAATAAGCGAGAAGAAACAATAGCTTCATTTCTCGAATTCTTCCAGGCCTCCTCAAATGCAATTTCAGGAAAGTCTGAGAAATGCATGAAAGCGTAAAAGTTGAGTAGTTGAAGCGCATCCTTGGCCTCTTGATCATTGCGGTCTTTAAGGTATGTCGCGGACACTTCGAACGTGGCATATACCCCTCCATACTCTGATTTTGCTTCTCTCGGAGAACACTTGAGAAGCACGTCTCGCTGGGTTAGAAAGAAATCCTTGTACTCTCCTAGACCACACAAGCCTTGAGATATCGCTGCTCCGGCCTGTATGACGGCAAGAGCATGACAGCCTAAGAGTTCAACGACCGCGCGAGCGTCGTCTTTGTGATCGATCCGCGAGCCGAGCTTATTTTTGCAAGCTTTGAGAAGAAGGTTGATAGCCGTCTCCTCGTTCAACCTCTCGTAATGGTCCTCTCCCACCGTTTGGAGTTCGGCGCAATCATCAAGGCGTGTCGTAATCAGTATACTTCCGTTTCTTCCCGCGGGGAGGAACTGGGCCATATCCAAGTCCATATTGTCAGCGTTGTCAAGGATTAGCAGCCACGAGTGTGATGTATTCTGAAGCCAGAGTATTACACCTTCACGGCTTTCATCGTGATGGCCACACGTGCGGGCGATAGTCGCAAAGCCGTTCGTGATCGAGCTCTCGCTCCGTCCATCGATCCAGAAGATTCCCCAGAATCTGGAATACATTAGCCAAAGTAGATGCGCTGTGCACCCGTTGTCCTACTCTAGCCGGCTGTCATGTGCAAACTTCAGAGCCACCTCGCTTTTCCCAGCGCCTCCCATGCCATGTATGACGTATACCTTTAGTACTGAGATTTGTTCTGATACCGAGAGTGAAGGGCATAAGGCCTGCTTGAGCTTTTCTAGTTCTTCCTCTCGGCCGGTGAATAAAGGGTTCAGCCTACGAGAGACCATGAAATGTTCGTTGTGCAGGTGAGATGCTAGGTCAACGTAAGTGATGCCAACATACGCTGGAGGATTCCACCACGGATGAACAATACGTACCTTCTCGCTGACTGACAGCGATTCTCTTTGCTTCTTTTACCATTGTTTTAATAGCATCACTGACGAGACAAAAATTTGCATCATTGGGACCAGAAAACTTGTTCATCCTAGAGTGAGGTGCATCGAGAGGCTTGTTCTCGTGTCCTATTATCGTTGCAGAATCTTCTTCAACGAGCTGCAAAGCATGGGTCTCAGCTTTCCAGGTTCATAATCGAGGCAAAGGGGTTTCTTACAATAACTTTGGTACTGTTAAGAGTTTTTAGAGCCAGCTTGGGAAGGCGAGCGGGAAGTACAGCCTTCAGGACCTGGGATTTTTGTGTTTCCCAGAAACAAATCGTCCTCATTTGCATCGGAGGCGTTCTAATCATGTTGGCGAAATTGTGAGTCGTTTCGCGCAGTGCTCTTGTGCTACCATCAAGGTCCTGAAGTAGTGTCTCAGATGGATGCCTGCCGAGGATACCTGATATCATCGCGTGCCATTGTGCAGCATTACCTGCACGAGTACCTTGTAATGGAGATCCAAGAAAAACAACGCCAGATGTAGCAATGAGAAGTTTCCGGTACGGGCTAACATGTATATTGGCAGTTTCGAGGGCCTTCAACAGTTTAATAACTCGGTCTCAGTAAGTATTGAAGAGATCGTAGCCTGACCTTCGTGACTATCAGACCACCAAAGCATGAGGCCACAAAAACCAGAGGCCTTAAATGTGCATGGTCCTAATTAAAGATCAAATCAAGCGTATAAACTGCTCCAAGGATCTCACCTGGTCTCGGTAGCGTTTTAGATTGCTCAATAATATATCGGCGACGTTCACTATGCGCGTGACAGGCGCATTTTTGAGATAATTTGCGTTCCAGCTGAACGTATAGATCCTGGCAGAGGGCACGACATCCGGTAGCATATTGGAGTCACTGAGCCAGTTGACGGCTCCCGTCTTGGTCTTGTGCTCCCACGTGCGAGGAGTCGTGGTTCCAAGGCCGTGTATCGCAATGATGCTGGAAGAACGTCAAACAAAATCCAAAAATCCACGGTAAATTGCGTACTCGACCGACGTTTTATCCTCAGCACCATCTGGAGGATATACCCTAAGTAAGCAACCCTCAGAAGGGTTTGCAGGGTCCTATATCAAAGGTATAAGGAAGGATATGGATCATGCAGGCTGGGTTATCGTGGCTTACTTCCATGACGCCTAGAAGTGTAATGTCAATCCGCAATCGAGGATGGTCTGATCAAAAGATTGCGCTCGCAATACTGCTTGTGGAATTGAGATTCGGCAGTAAGGCTACGCATAGAGCGGAGCTTGACCCCGCACTCTTGTACCAGGGTATCTTATACACCAGAGAAGCTGTGAGTCAAGACACAATGGTCTGGATTTTTGAGATGACGCAGAGATGGATGGACATGACAGGACTCAGCAAGGCAAAGAAGGATGCAAGAGCCGAATGCGTTGCTGCCTTGAGCAGGGAATCATCGCGACAGGGCTGAAGTGTGACTTCTTAGCCAATACTTATCTCAGAAGTATCCTAATGACAAAGGCGGAAAGAATAGACTATCTGAGCCGCGAAACCAGCTTGTCCAGCCAGGGTCTGAACCGTTGGGTTCGTGCATACGGGTATGCTGTTCCTGAAAGATGATTGGCAAGGATTCTTGGCATGATGAAATGGTGCATTGCTTCAGCCTTATTGTCTCGTCTCTGACATGTATACTCTGTAGAGGAGATGGTTCATTATACTGTTACAAATGAGAGAAGCAGGCAAGACGAGGCAATGTAGAAACTCGACCTTCGTTACATACAAGGAGCCTTCGCCTATTTCTGGTAAGCAGAATCCGTAGACTTGGTACCAAGTTCAAAAGGGAGTATCACCCCCGACTTCTTATATTCTCTCACCAAGTTCCCGGCGAGTAAGCAGGGGTTTCCCTAAAAAAGCTGCCAGCCTTACAGAGGATCAAAGGTAGCGGGAGTCAAAAACATTGTGGGTAGATCTTCCTTGTGTCTTCTACTCAGCTGATTGCACCCAAGCCCTACCAGAAGCATCTTCAGCTGGTGAATGTATGGGCCGCTGGATCTAAGCTTGTGGAGTGCTATTTAAGATATAGGTAAGTAGACGCAGTCTTATTTTAGCGACCACGTGCACTTGGGCCGCCCTGCAAAAAATCTGTCGTGTGTATGCTGTTGAGTGATCTGTTACCAGTTAGTCCTGTCTGAGGCTACAATCTGTTAAACTGGTTTTAAAGCTAAAACAATAAGAGGATATTGTATACTAGAAAGCTGCTTCTTCGAGGATCATATTACTCAGACTTGACCCTAGACATGGTGAAGCTTTGACGCCAGACGACATCTTAACACTTGCCTCCTCCTTTTGTCCGACGAACAGAGGGAAAAGCTGCGAGCGCTTGGTCAGGAAGCACGGCGCTTTCAGCTACGGCACTTAGATTCGGCCCTAGCATGTGCGCGTATATTGCACTAGACACTTTGTCCTGCTGCTGACTCAGAGAACATTTCGAATGGTTCGATTCCAATCCTCCAAGCTGACGGTAGATATTGGCGTCTTGGTCCAGAATTCCTCCCTGCTTAGGCATACAGGAGCCTCTCTAGGCTGTACTTCGCCTTACATCTCACAAAGACCTGCTCATTTCCGGGTCGAGGCAAGAAGAAGATGTATTGACACGCTCACTACTTTCATTATCCCGGCCGTTCATTTCACTACCCAATACCCAACACATGTTTCCTAATTTCATATTAAAGAAGGGCATGGAAATAACTCATTTATCAATTATGGTGCTTCAGCTTCCCCTTGGCAGCTGACTAGGCTATTACAGCTGAAGTAAGCAAATACAGACCTACAGACCATGCACTAGGCTACCAACACGTTCATCAGCTGATTTCCAAGATCATTGACTTGGCAAGGACATCCCATTACCCCTCGCAACCTTCTCTTCTTCCCCACCTACTTTCAGTGGAGGTCCCGGGCTCGCCATATCACCTGAGTCACCCCACTACTCTACAAATATCGTCCATGTATGCTTGGTCAAAAGCTTGTGCAGCTGGACACAGCTCTCGATGCTGATGATCTCGATCTTGGTACTCCGTGCCGTCCGCGCCATCTCGCACCATATACACATGGCGCCCAAGAGGTGGGACCCGGTCATTATAAATAGAAGGGTTGCCGGGAGTCGGCCACAGTCGAGGTGCTGTTTTGGTCTCGTTCAACTCATACTACGCTTCTATACTGAGAGCGAGTGCTGGAACCGGTTCTTCAACTGGGACGAGAGGCCTCTTTTTGCGAGTATCACCAAGACTTTCAATGACATCGCGAAAGCCGAGAAACATTCACGGATATCGAAGACATTCTCGTACAGCTTACTATTGAAGAGCTGACCAAAAAATTCAGTCCTCAAAGAACAACCAATAAACAGTAAGAGTGAGCATCGGACGCTGGCCCCATTGAAGAATGTTATATATCTCACGTCAGCCAGATTCTGGCAGCTTCAAAGTCGAGCAGACGGATTGTGCAATTTGGGAAAGCGGGGATCCCCGGACCTGCATAAAAGTTGGTCATAGTCTACTACAAAGGGCTAGACGGCCAATATTGAAGCGGAAGCTTAGAGCCTGGCTCGGGAATTTCCTCATGCTGAGACGGGATATAATATGCGAGCTTCCTCGAAAACGACTATTCAATATGACCGGTTGCAGAGTCAGCAAGAAAATTCTTAGCCATTCTTTGTTCTCGAAAAGTACAAATTAAAGGTCTTCTCCTATCATCTTCCTCAGAACGGAATCAAGAAAAGTGAAAGTTCAGGAATCGGTTTCCCTGCTTTAGCATGAACACGATGGCTAAGACCTACTTAGCCTTAGGGTATGTATGACTTTTCAACTCTGTAATTAAGACACTTCATTTAGCGGTCAAGCCAGCCGGGGGTCTTCAAGGCTAACCGTTTGACCTCCCAGTCTACTTTCTCTACTCTCAGGTGCAACCGCAAATCTCACCACCTCCCTTGCTACCTGCACACCCACACCAACCACGTACACCACCACCAGCCTCAGCACCATCACCATGGTCAGCGCCGTAGAGGTCACTTTGAGCACATCAGCGCAACCATACTGCCCTACCATCACCTCGACTAAATCGCGCAACTGTCCTCCACCACCATCCACCTGCATCGTGCCTCAATGTATCATCGAAACTATGACCACGCTCTCTTGCCCCGCTGCTTGCTGCCCTTCAGCCACACCGACCACCGTGGTGAAGGAGAGTTGTGTGACGACGTAGGTCGAAATAATCCTTGTAAAGATGCATTGCTGACTCAAGGTAACACAGATGTCGGCAAGGTTGTGCGACTAGTACTTTGACTGTGACACAGACGTGCTGAGTGCAGTAGCCGAGATTCTTTTTGGGGGCGAGGATAAGTGATGCATTCCTGCTATCATAAAAAGCGGTGCCTGTTTTGTCACCCCATTGCTACGTCCGAACCCTGCCTCATAGGCAAACTTTTTTGTGTCTGTATTCTACTTATTGAAAGAAAGGCAATGTGTATGTAGCTCTTTAATTGCGCGCAGTCGTAACACCCAGCAGAGCTTCCCATTTACGTCTCCCGCACGCCTTAAGGATAATGAGCACGTCACGAATGAGATTCCATAACAAGTCCATGGCGCGTTTTTCAGGACGAAAAGTTTGCATTTGCATTTATGAAGTTGAGTCGCTTGATGTGCCTTCAACGTCTATGAACGCATGTTTAAGTGTTCCTACTTGAACCGAGTGATTTGGAGTGCTCCCTGAAAAGGACCTTCTGGTCGAATGGCAGAAAATAAGTGGATACTCTGAGAGTTTCGTTGTGTGAAAGTCTTGAGATGGATCTAGTATTAAAAATCAGCTGAAGCCACCAACACTCTACCCTAAGCCTTCAACAGTTCTGTCGCTTTGCTGCTTCACGAGGTCAACACTGGTACCTTTCTACCTCTCGTTATACAAACCAAACTCCCAAATCATCATAACATGAAAACCATATCGCATCTTGAAAGTATCCAGCTTCTACGAACCATTCTCTTGAAATCCACCTCCCAGCCATGGAACGCACCAAAATCCCATCCACACACTGCACCCACCACCAGATCCTTCCTCGAAACCAAGTCATCTACCTCGTCAACGCTCTCATAGGATGCGCAAGATTCATGGAACTCGACTATACGAGGCATGTGATGGGGGATTGGATCACGGTCACAGATAAATTTAATGCAAAGTTTGAGGGAAAACGCATACCTGGGCGTGCCCGCCGGCAGACCAAACAAAGTGTCGGAATGCTTTATTGGGGCCCTATGGCGAATAAGGTGGAGCATGCAACCCGGTCCAGTGAAGTGGAGGAAGCCTTTCAGATGGAGAAGATTTAAGTGATCATGGAAATGCATTCCGTCACTGTATGGTAATGTCTTGGTCCAGCAAAACCTTCAACGGGCGCGGAAATCTTCAAGTCGCAGGATCACATCCCGTCGAAGCCTAAATCATGAATATCAACATTCAGCGAGTTATTTTTAAGCGGTATAGATCACAACATCGATTTTTGCACTTCAGAATAACGAGCTCGTGATGGATATGCAAAAAGAGACAGAGCCTATTAGCCAGCATGAGATATCATAACGGATACTAAATGCGTTGGCTAATAAAGAGTTGGGGCTGCCTTGGATATTGGTGTCTTTCCTTTATGTCTGCACGCGAGTACAACACGGACAAGGGGCCCGTACGTAGTGAAAGGTTACTGAGGTGTGGACAAGGATTAAACAGAGGGTCTGAAGGAGAATCTGTTTGTCGATACCCAGTTTTTGGACGTCAATGGCCATTTTTTTGAAGCTACGACCGCTTTCTAGTAAGAGATGTCTAGTAACATGCACCTCGTATTCCTCTGCAAGACAATCATTCCCTTTTCCAAGCCCCATGTTTGTATCAGACGTGTAGGAGCCGATGCTCAAGCTCAGCAGGCGTCAGTGAGTACAGGCTCCAAGAATCATCCGTCCCTTCGTGTGCCCTCCTACACCGGTCACGAAAGATCGCAATCCTGACATCCTGGCACTTTCCCCACATGGCACACTTCAAGACCTGCACTGTCCGCGGCTCGCACTCGCCGGAGAATTTCTCGTTGATAGCCTCAGCCACAGCGTCCCAATCGATTTGCCTGTAGTCTAGACGCACGTACAGACTCCTTTGTGACTTTAAGGAGTCGGCCAAGAGTCCGATGAGGTAGTCCATCTGGACAGGGGAAAGAGCATCCTGCGTGACCCAATGATCATGGGGATCTTGTTGGCATAGTTTTGGCTGGCCGACACGAGAAAAGTGGTAACTGATTCGATCTATTTGCTCGTCTGGCATGCACCACGGGCTTGTCTTGATGTGGAAAGCCTTCAGTTCCTATTCGCTGTTAGTCTTGCTTCACTCGTATCTTTGCGACCAGAGATCTAACCTTGGCCATTTCCGAGTCGATGTTGGTAGGGTTTTCGCTCTTCTCCGGAGATCTAAAGACTGCTGGGGACATGGACGAACGTGCTCGCCGAGTCATTTGCTGTTTCTCGAAGGTTTATTTGGTGAGGGATCCAGAACGTGAACGATCTGCTGCAGCGCAAAAGGTGATTATTATTAGGGTCTTTCTTATTCAAAGATACACTGAATCAAAGCACGGACTAGCCAGGATTTTCAGCATCTGAGGTAAGTGTCGACACGTTGCGGAAATTACACGAAGAGTTCAACACTATGTACTGATCTCGTATCTTCCGTAGTCCACATAAGGAACTGTTGAGGACTAGCAATACGAAAGACCTACCTTATATCTGGCAACTCCTGAGGGTACTTACTACCACCGAATAATAAACACTCTATCGTGCATGACCAGAAAGGATCAGCGATTCGTAGACTCGTTTAATTTGCGGCCGTAGAAATGTTCAATAATATTGATAGCACAGTAAAGCTCGTGTGTCTAAATATCGGTGAAGGGTCACACCCCTTAGAGAAGGTGAGAGTGGTCAATTTCTAATGTTAATATGGTAGCTATGCACAAGAACGTGGTATCCAGACCTGCACTCCTATAATTGATTCAACAGCGTTGAGTTTCTTCAACCATCTACTCCACACCTCTTGCTCTTTTATCCTCGTCTTTATCACTCAATTACAATATTAAGGAAATATAAAGGAATCTATAGCGATGAAGGTAAAAGTCCTACGAACACTTAAAAATGAAAGCGACCGCCAAAACCTGGCGACCCCAGAAGCACCCCAGAACTAATGGCGTTCGCCTCACAGCGCATAGTCACGAACGACTATCTGGCCAGGTGGCAGATTGAGAAAAGATAATGCGAATGGGCTCATCATCGCCGTCGCTACGCTCAATAAGCAGAAACGACTATTTATATCAGACCAGTAGTAATCTACTGCTCCATTGAGAATTTGGTAGGCATGTGAGTGGACAGTTTCCGCAGATTCTCGCACACTATAGGCCTCACCAGCCGGTATTAAGTTGATGCGACGCGATGGATACCCCTTCTTCCAAACATTCGACTCTCAAGATTAGTCAGAGTGTTGCAAGAAACATAGTCCTTACATGTAGTTAACCCACCGAAGCCACCAAACATTTACTCCTCTCTATGATTTAGTTCAACAGGTACTTCGCTATGATGGTCGCTAACATACCTTAATTGATCCTTTAAGATTCTTAAACTCTACGGCTCTCTGCTTTCCACTATTTGACTTGCCTACTAGGTCAATCATCTGGGCCTCCACGTGAGCGTACCGCTGCAAGTCTCCGGAAAACAATGGGTGTTTCTCTTTGACAGTACTTTACTTGCGTAAATGCGCTGTTTTTGCTCCATTTTCCAGAGCTGTTGTTCATCGTCAAGGGACGGAAGCAATTGCTTTATCTAGGAAAAGCAGGCATGGTTTCGACGTACTTCAGAAGCGTTTATGCGAATGCACGGTCCACAGGTCAAAGGTAAATCTTCAGTGTCTGCTTTGAAAAAGAAGTTGTAATATCTCTCATTCTAGTTTTTTCCGTCTTTGATCACACGGTTTCCCAAATACTCGTCCCATCTTTTAACATCCCCCAATCCCCAGCTTTTTCGCCACCCCAAGTACCATAGCTTCAGCGTTCGTGATGCCATACAATCACGATCCATCTGCAGAAGCAGGGTATCAACTGCACCGACCTCCACGCCCCAACAGAGATGCATTATGCTGGCGAAGGCTGAACCTGACCGCGTGGTTCACAAACTAGAACCAGACAACTCCCTCCTGTAACGAAGACCAAAATGGAGCAGAGTGCTGCGTGGTCGGCGAAGCCTGGAACAAGTGTTTCCAGCGACTCACTCATGGATCCTCTGGAAGCGATGGTCTACAGATCAACGCGCAAGCTTGCACGTGGAAGCAATACCTAGGAGTCAATCGTAGCATTGCTCCAGGAGTCTTCCACCTCATGACAAATATCGATTGTGAACCTCCTTCACTCTTCGCAACAGCGAATTTTATCAAGAACAATATATGAACCTTTCCCCTACAGCGCTAAACAACTTCTTCACAAACTACTACCTATCCTTCCGATTCGCAAAGCCCCCAAGCCGCCCTCATAATTTCCCCCTAATCACCCTCGCCGGCCCCTTCAACCCACGCAATTCGCCCTCAGCGAACCTCTAACCGACCTAACCGCCTCACCGTCCCCAAAACCTCCCCCTCAGCCTTCGGAATCTCCGAACCCACCGCCACGGCCGCCAAAGCGCTCGTCGCAGGCCTGCAGCAAACCCCCGGAGTAGACACATCCATCTGGCCAACCGGCACGCTGAGGCTCGCAGATGGTGCAGATCGGAGATTTCGCTACGACGCTGGGAAAGGTGGACAGCAGTTTTGGAGACAATTTAACGAGGGGTTGAGACTGCTGATGACTGACGTTGCCATCGTGTGGGGCCTTCGCGTTGACGAGTGCGTGGAGTGGAGGGAATTTGTATTCGCTGCCGCGCACGGTGAAAGGATTCGAGACGGGGTTGAAGACATTCCTTGTGTCGACGGCCGTGGGGAAGAATTTGAAGCCGAATACATTAGTTGGGCTAAGCATCTACTCTTCACTATGGAAACCCACAAACCAAAAACCCCCCACCACCCAACAGCCAAAACGCAACATCACCTCCTCCAGCACCAGCTACACCGACCCCACCATCTCCAACCCATTTCCTGGGCTACATTTATAAAACATCTACCCCATCACAATCCAACCTCGCCACCGACTCCGATGTCAATTGCGACGCCCGCACCACCATCACCTTTACCTAGTCCCCGCCGGCGTGAAGCAAAAATTTCTCCAACAGCATCGCGACGGACAACCAAGCCTACCAACCTGCTCAACTCCAGTACCTGGCCACGACTGTAAATAGTGGTTGAACGCAGCTAGACTTAATATTCACTGGGGCGTTCAAGTGCGCTGCGAGTGGGAATTTCGATATGACATTGTCGGTTAATTTCGCAGCGGATGGGACGGTTGATTTTGGGATGTATGAGTGAGTTGCGTCTATGCTTTTCGGGGAAGACGTGCCCGATTGCGCTGAGTAAGGGTGGTGTCCGTATAGGGCGTGTCTGAGTTAGCCGCGTGGAGGGAGGGCGGTTGGGAAGAGTGAGGGAATATGACTCGAGACAGGGAAAGAAAACGGACAATTCAAGGCGCAGATCGTTTGGTTGTTCACTTTTTCATCCAGCTTGAAAATAGAAAGTAGGCACCCTTTCTCTGCATCGAATCGATAGGAACTTCATGAGCAGATTGTCATACACCTTCACTTACCCTTAGACCTCTTACCTATTCAGGTTCCTCTCCTCAAGACCATTCACACCACCTTAATTCAAAGTCCACCCAATCATAATCCCAAGTTTATGATACCTAAGTACTCTGCCCCGACTCAGAAATCCCAATGCATCTCCATCCTTCCGTCCCTTTCATGTTCAAAATTAAGAACATCCGCAAGAGGCTTAGAGCAAGGTACGAGAAGGGGGACGGTATTTTTGGAGAAGGATGGATAGGCGTCGAAGGTAGCTAGCTTTTCAAATATATCAAGATCAAAAAAATGAAAAAGATAGAAAAATGAAAAATGGCGATAAAGACAATCCACAAAATATCCGAAGAACCTCTGAAAACCAAGAATCTCCCCTCTTAAGCCCTCCCACCGCACATGACATATCCTAACATAATCAACATCCACACCTTGCACCACTTCAGTAAAGGAGGTCCTCTTTGCCTCAACAACTCCCGCCCCCTCAATCCAAGCCCCTTTCGACCCCCCCGACTCCCGAAAACCCATCAATCTCCACCGCTACACCCACCTTTCATCACGCCCCCTCCCTTCAAGCAAAACATCAGAACCCGGAGCCCAACCCATCTTCACAACGCCTCATCACAGAACAGAACAAAACCAAACCAAACCAACCCCCCTCTTATCCCCACCAATTCCCTCTTCCCCCCTCCCCTTCCCTCCCAGTCCCCTTTCCCTCCCCTCCCATCCCCATCACACTCTCCTCTCCCCCCTCCAACCCCCACCCTCCAACTTCCACGCTCTCCCTCTCCCCTCGCTCCCCTTCCTCCTCCCGTCACTCGTCTTCCCTCCCCTCCAATTCCCCCACACCACCTCCCCATGGAGAAAAACAAACCAAAACCCAAACCCAAAACCAACACCAAAACATCATCAACTCTCATCGCCCAATTTACTATGCCGAACTTCATCTAGCGAGTAGTGCGAAGGATAAGAAAAATAAATACTATCCGTTGGGGTTGAGGCAATACATCTGATGCTCGAACGCGCGAAGAACGAGGGCGGGAAACCCCCGAAGAGAGAGAGAGAGAGGGTTCATAGGAAAGGATCTAAAGGGATGTAAGAGATGGATTGAAATAAGAAAAGTGAAGCGAAGGAGGTTGGATAGATGAATAGATGCTAGGAGATGCTAGGAGAGCGAGGTACGATTGAAAGGGTTGCCTGGCTACGTGCGTAATATGGTGAGTGTTTATATTAGGGAGATGCAGCAAAGGAAGTGCATCAGATGAAATGATGCAATGTGCATTTTGAAGGGGAAGGCAGATGCTTGAAGACGGAGATAGAGTTGGGGGTGGCTGAGAAGGAAGAGAGGGCTTTGAGGGAGAGGAGGGGTGTGGGCTTCCCAGGGTGCTGAGATAGGCGGGAACGCTGTGTCTTTAGCTCTATTTGGATATAGCCCTTCTTTTGAGAAGCGGTAGCATTGCTTGCTGTTCGCCTACGCCCTCGAAAACCCCGTAGTATTACATGCCCTTTCCCAAACCAACCTATACGACCCTCTTGACCTATAATCACCCAAACATCAGCCTCTGCTCATCTTTCACCTTCCAGCACCCCGTCTCCACCAACATCAAGCCGCACGTACCTCAAAGAATCTCTTCAACCACCAGACCTGGAATATGCCCTCCCCAATTAAGACTCCCAGCTGAAATATACTCCACCACTTGACCCTGCCGTTTGTGCTTTCGGCTGTATTACGGTGTGTGCGCTCACGGACAACGATGTAGGATTGTTCGTCTTTGACTTGATTCAGCAGCTCGGCGAGTTGTTTCACTGTAGGAGTTACACGTTGTGGTCAGCAAGCCATGGCTCAAAACAAAGTCATTCCCCACCCATCCATAACCCTTACCCCCGCAATAGCAACACCATGACCTCGAGGTCCGTATTCCACGAACGCAAACATAGAAAACGTCCAACAAACCTTCAGCCTCCAACGGATCACTCGGCGCCTCGCTCTCAGGCACATAAACAATCCCATGCACATTAAAGCTCACCTCCTTCGTGCTCGCACTCCACGCCTCATTACTAAAGCAATAAACATGTTTCCCGTCATTCCTCGCGTCGAACGAGTGATCGCCCGAAGACACCGCCTTCTGATTAACCAGGTACTCGTTCGCAGTGGGGCCGACGATCCAGAAGTCGATTTCGAGGTTGCCGGCGCCGCCGAACTCGCGGTCGCCGACTTGGAAGGTGACGGTCATTTTGTCGTCTTTGTGGAGCATTTCGTGGAAGCATTCGCGTTGGTGGGCGCCCATTTGGATGTTGTGGGCGAGGGAGGTGGTGGTGAGGAGGGCTAGGAGAGCGGCGGCGAGGAAAGGGAGTCGCATTTTGGCGACAGCGGAGATGGAGGGCGTGGGTAGAGGAGGATACTGTGGATGCGCTTGGTGTATTGATAGTGTGGAAAGGCTGAATGCATTGGTGAAAGGGAGAGCAGTATTTTGAAAGCTGGCATCGGCATGTCGGAGGTTGTGAGGGCTGATACGGGCATGACGATTGATAGGACCATGACGGCGGAAATCCTGAGCAAGGCCCGGGAGATATCTCACGAGTTCCCCATCTGCAGGCATTCATATACTAGAATATGCAATGAATACTATTTTACGAGCATTGCAGCTTCTGAATATCTGTATCATGATCTACCTGCGTGCTGCTTTGCCCCTCTAAGCAAAGCCAATGAATGAATAGAAGAATCTATATGTAGACATCATTCACTTCAACAATCGTATAAAAGACGTAGACACGGTGGCACGATAATTTGATTATGCAGGACAAATCCAAGATGCCACGAATTATCACTTTTCTGCATTAGCGGCGGGAGCTAGACTGTGTGGTGATGATTTCGACAAACGTCTTTTTCACTCACTCACATCAACACTGTTGAACACGCACTGCCGGACCCAGCACCGGCTACTCCGCCATCACACTGAACAGCCAGTAACCTGTTCCTCAATCACCATGGCGCCTTTCCTAAATGCAAGGGGCCAACCGGTCAAAATGAGCTTCTTCGATCTCTTCGGACCCACCACACCATCTCGTAGCGGTAAAGGGATTCCACGTGGGGAGAGGAAAAAGGTGAGCAAGTCCCTGATCATGCATCTCACTCTGCCAGTGGACCCATCATCCCTCTGGACACCTCCAGTGCTTGACCTCTGCTCGATATTTTGTCTGACTCGAGAGTAATCAAAGACTGAAGAGTCCTCCCCCACCACAGAGACATCACCCCAATCAACCGCAGCCACGGAAGCCCTTACCGAGCCAACAGTAGTCACCGCGTGGGAATATCCAGAATGGACGAGAATCGAAGAACTGGCGCTTCTTGGAATGAAAGCTCAGGACATGAGCTGGAAGGAAATCGGCGAAGCGCTAACTGGAAAGGATATGGAAGACGTCAAGAAGAAGTATAGAGAGCTTTATGTTGATGCGCCTGCGAATGTCAAGCCCAAGGAAGGAGACGGCAATCAGGAAGGGAAGAAGGACGAGAAAAGGGATGAGACGAACCCCGACGAAGCCAAGGCCGCCGAGGGGAGCAAAACGGAAAAGGCAGAGGGCAAGAAAGTTGGGAAGGAGTGGAAGAAAGGTCAGAAAAGTTCCAAAGCACAGAAGGGCAAGGGAAAGGCCGTAGAGGCAAAGCCGGAAGAAGTCAAACCGGAAGAAGACAGACAGGAAAAGCCAAAGGGAATTCTGATAGCGAAGGCAACGGCAGAAGAAAAAGGTAAAGGTGGAGAGTTGAAGTCGATCCATGGCCATCCGGTAATATTTGTCGATGACAACGAAGAACTAGACTTCGACGAGGTGAGTCCGAGTATCAAGGAGAGCCGTCAAGTCTAATTTTTGCCGCAGCTTCTGTACCTATACGGCCTGCACGCGCGGTATGACGAGCTGAAGTGGATCACGGTTGATTCGAAGTTCTTTGACAGGTTCGGAAAGAGGATCGGAACTGAGAAGTTGAAAGAGAAGCTGGCGGGTATCTCGTAGAGGCTTGGACCATAAGTTGCTCAATTGATTAGTCGGCCTGTTATCACGGCCTTGTGCTGACAAGCTCATTGTTGACGATCGAAAAGATAGCTTACCGCCTAGCTCACTATCAAATTTCAAGACACGCATACTGAAAGAATCCTTTCCTGAGGCACATCAGTTAAAGGCCTTTGATAGCTCAACATGTCGGGCAGAACAGCCGACGAGGCAGTTCATGTCCGGGACTCGCAAGACTACGGTCAGCAACTAACTGTGACATCTAGACTTCGAGAAGCGTTCATCGTGAGCTCCAACAATGAGAACGTGAGCAAGGACACAGGCAGAGAAAAGCGAGTGTCATGGTTCTGACGGACATGACTCTTGACAGTGGGGAAGAGGCAGGCAGCAGGCGAGGGGCCATAGCGGCTTCAATCGGGACCGGGAGGTAGACCGTCCACATCTGGAAGCACGACAGCTGACACCGTAGGCGCCTCCAACGCCAAATTCCACTCTATATTCGACTACCCTTGGCTGTGTTCACATATCGATAGAGCATAGCTCCCGTAGGAGGGCTAGTACAAACGCATAACCCACATAGTGACAGCCTCCTGCCTCAGTGATTGACGAGTCAGAAGAACCTAGAAAGACTGCCCTTATGGGGTTGGGGAGGTACTTTCAACATGCTGGACAAGTCATGGAAGAAAGATCAGGCTGGAGGATCTTGCAGATGATGATTGGGACGAATTGGCGTTGTTCTACTGGAACAAACATGGGTTCAACCCACGGGTTTTCACGTTGAGGGGATTTTATGGGAATTGAGGCAGGGGTCGAAGAAGTTGGGTGCCATGGGTTGAGACGCTCTCTATTCTGCGGTATGAGGCTCATGAGCACTAGGGCTCGGCGGAAGAGGAAGGCCAAGGGAACAACGAGGAAGAGGGAAAAGGCATGCTGAGGCTGAGAATCGTTGCATCCTTTCTTTGGCATAATACTAGCCGGTTCAAGCTTACCTGGACGGCTCTATCCCCTCTGTTGGTCGAAAAGTGCGGTAGAATGCAAGGACAAGGTAGTCCATGGGGCGTCGTAGGGATTGAAGGTTACATCAAGCCATCGTTCTTTTTCCCCGTTGGTCTGGGCTAGTAAGAGCCGGTTTTGGGGATTCTTCACCGCTCCTTTGTCCGGTAGGAACTTTTGGATTAGATGGGATAAAAGTTAAACATGTTGTGGCGTAAGTTAGTCTAAAGGTCAAGAATTGATTATGAAGGATGGTGGATGAGTTGTTCAAAATATGGCAAAGTTGTAGTAGAGTCCAGACACAGAGAAGAAGCTAGGATGAAAGTTGGAAGAAGGCATGTCGTTGGGATGAAAAGAAAAAGAAAAAGAGAAACGATGGGCCGGGCCTAAGCATATCTGAGGCCGCTAAGCGTAGCAGCTGGGCAGGTAAAATAGTACTAGGCCAAGCGAAAAAAAGAGGCCCCGTGATTCGCCAAAAGCTCCAACCTCCCAATACGCTTGCTTGAACCTGACATGCTTTACAATCCGGCAAAATAATTCTACTTCGTACAGAGAAAATACAACAACACCATGATCATCTTTTCACAACCTTCTTCAGGCATCGCTGCCGTAGCTGGGCCTTTGGGCTCTTCGGCTCCATCCCTCTGGCCTGGAAAAATGCGACAGGGATCTTCCGCCAGCGAAATGAACGATCCGCTTGACACGTATGCAAGCACTACAAGCTGCATGCACCACCAACTCAATCGAATATCCCGCTATCAACCACACCATGATCAGTATGAGCTCCTGCAGAGATACCGTACAACAACAATAATAATAATGCTCCCATTGCTCCCTTCCACGCGCATTGCATCATTACCACTCCTTTTCCCTTCCCCGACCTTCTCTTCTTTTCAATTGCCCTCCGAGCTTCCTGTCACTCTTTGACCCATTCGCCCAATTTCACCGCTGCCACTCCAACATCCCGCGCAAAAGGCGGTCACCAAAACTCAATCGCGGCACCGCGGCTCTGTCCGTTCTCCATTGGACCATCTCCGACTAAGGCAGAGATCCCGGGACAGACGAGGCGCAATTGACCGCGCACAAACATCTTTCTTCCTCGAGGACCTCGAGTCCCGAGAATCTACCTCCTCCACCAACTGAGGGCTCAATGCCTCTTCCCGTACTGCCCTGTATACCCTACTCCATCCTGCACGATTGACGAGCTCCACGACCAGTGTATGATAAGCGATTGAGGTTGTGTTACCTTTTTTGCTGCGTTCTTGTAAGTCAACTGCTCACGCTGAACCGTGCGTTCGCAGCTAATCTGGAAGTAGTGTTACACCCCAAAAGTAATTGCGCCATTTAATCAAAGCCCTCATATACTCCAACGGCCGTACAAAATAGATCTGGAGTCTGGGCAAGAGAAGGAAGTACACATACCAATCAGACCTCTGGGAACATATAATTACCTTATCCCGGGAGATTCACCAATCAACAAGCGCAGCGGCTTCATCGCTGCGAATCATATTGAACGTCGCTCAGACCACGTGATAGGCGTTACTTCGGAACTGCATCACCAGAATCATCTCCACAACATCAACCAATCACGGAAATGATGAAGGACATTGGCCGGGAATACATTTCAACGAACTTTGATAAACCCTACCTAAGCCATCCACACATCAAGAGCAAAAGAAGTAACAAGATCTTCCATATCAGGGCGCGTGGTAGAAGGTGAGCTTGCCTGGATCGTGTGCTACCTGAATTCACTGTTCGAAGCTTCTTCACTCTTAACACTTCACTGCAGTGGCAACAACCACGCCTGGTTGCAACTTGGTGACACAAAGACACCTGGCGTAACTGCGAGGTTGTCAGAGGAGTTGCCATCGCACCATTGCTGCTTCGGTCTCTACCATGAGGTCAAGCTGACCTAGTGGCGCTTTTGCAGAACCCTCGCATCCTCAACCCCTGCACGTTGATGGCCTCTTCGGAGGTCGATCAGAAGTTTCTAGGCAGGTTCGCCAAAGCTACTGACAGAAGCTACCCATACCTCTCTAGCAAACTTTACAGAGTCCTAGGCCTCTCAGTCATCCTCTCCAAAAAGCTGGTCCGTGCCCGCCGACTTCGCCGACTGGACACCACCCGCGATACCAAGTCTCTGCAACTCTACCATCACATCATCTTTCTCTCACGCGAAGGTCTCTACATAATTGAGGAATATGTCCTCCCAATGGTGGAAAATACGCGCACTCACGCATTGAAAGTTCTCTGCCATAAGCTCCGCGCTAGCTTCTATCACATTTACGTTCTCTTCCACAACGAGCCATCAATCAGTCAGGCTGCTATACCCAGCTACAGTCCAACGACTGCGGAAAAAGGCAAAGCACCGGTCTACCGGAACTCAATAAGGCCCTCTCCTCCCTTCCCAGAAGGTGGGCCAGTCCAACCTATCGGGCCCCTTCCTCCCGGCCTCAGCCCGGTCTCCGTACCCAAACCTTCGGCGTCCTTCCTTCTACCAGCGCAAAACTACATCCCACGAGCGTCCGAGTGCTTCGATTACGCCTGCAAGCTCGCCGACACCTTACTCTCCGGCTCTCATCCGGTCCGCCTCTCTGTTAAGACGGAATATGCAGCCTATCTCTACGATTGCCTCCACGATGGTGAGGGTAGCAGGAGATTAGCGCAAGTAGCGATTAAAGAAGTGTACCTCGCGCAAGAGGGTATGGATGACGACATGTTCGAGGACGCGGCGGAATTAGTGGGTATACTGGGGAAGATGATGAAGCGGAGGCTTGGTGGAGCTGGCAGCCAAGGCAGTGGAAGTACTCCAAGGGCCGGCGATGGAAGTAGCCCTAGCAGCACGCCAAGACCTGGAAAGGTCGATAAGTCCGAGAAAGAGCTACCTGACTTGCCGGATTGACGATAGGATGATGCTCGCTTCGGTACAAATCTCATTGCGGGAGTTGGCGCATGATTGGGGGAAAGGAGATCGGTTCTCTTGGGCTCTGGCGCAGGGAAGCACCACCCATCTAGGACGTTTCAGCCGGGAAGAGCATGTGCATATTTCTATTCTACCCTGTCCTAATTGTGGGCGGACAGCTTGATACCCTTCTCTTTGAGAGCGATTAGAGCGATTAGATAGAGAAGCTGCTTTAGATTTATATACCGTCCTCGATCAAATACAACAACCCAGGGGTCGCGTTGTTAGTAGCGGATCCCCACCATCTTTGCAACCAACCATCCACCATTCCACCTAAACACATCACCTACAAAAACAAGATAGCACCTCCCGCCCTCACTCTCCGCGTTTCCGCAGTCAAAGCTCTACATAGGCAAAAGAAACCAAACCTGTCCTCGAAGCACCAACCCCACAATCCGCCCTGAAAGCACCCTCCCCCTCCCCCACCCCCCACCCCCAAAGTGCCCTCACCTAGCGCTCTCGACTCTCCACACTCACACCCTCAACCCGCTTCTCATTCCCTCAGCAGCTACCTCTACCTCTACTCTACCCTACATCCTTAACCCCCCCCCCCCCCCCCCCAACACCCCCTGGCCGGCGTGCTGGCAGAGACAGAGACAGAGGCAGACCTGCATTGGCATCCAGAAGCGCGGTGCGTGATGTGGGGGTTTTGCTAGGGGATTGTATGACGTACGTCTCCCCTTCCTCTCCCTCTCTCTCTTTCTCTCTCGCTCTGTCTCTCCACGTCGTTCTAAAGGCTTGATTGATTCAGATACTAATGCCCAAGCGTACCCAGGCCTGCGCCTATACCGCGGCGCCGTGAACCACTCCTACGTCCGGAAAACATGTGACGCGAAAACGTGCGAGGGGACATGTGTGATGGGAGAGTGTCGTCTGCATAGGTTTGTGAGAGTTTGTGGTTGTGCTGTTGAGCGATGTAAGAGTGGTGTTGTGTGTGAGGGGATGGGAGGGGATGTGGGATATGGGATATGGGATATGGGATATGGGATATGGGATATGGGATATCAAATGCGGCTGTGGGTAAGGAGTAAGGTGGAAGGAGGAAGGCGGACGCTGCTGCTAAGAGCGCGTATATTGGTGCGGTGGGTGCGGGGGGAGGGGGGGAAGTGCTACGCTACAAGAACAACGGGCGTCAGGATCGCGGATTCGGGGATAAATGTGGCTACGAAGGGCCCATCGGGTTCGGTTGGCGCGAGTCAGAGGGGCATTGGGATAAGTTCGAGTTCTGTGACTTCTACGCCGTCCTCTATTTCTATGGCCAGCACTGGACCTACAACTGGAGCATCGACAGTCACAAATCCGTTCACGACGTCTCCGGCCTCTTCTGCACCGGGGACGAGTACGAGCACGGCTCATGGATCTGGTGAAAGGGTTTGGCACTACTCAGCCCTATCATTACAGTTGGAATTTTCAGGTACGCATAAACCATCCGTCACCATAATTTCAACATAAAACACATGATGGTCCAAAGGTGGAGATTTGCATCTCGATACAAGCGTACGATTTCGACGCAGTTTTAGATATTGAGTAACTGACAGATTTTCTACGAAGATGCAGCAGTTCAACTCAGATTCAAGTGTTCTTTCAGAAAAACGAACGTTTTGAATGGCGGACAACCAATCCTATTTTTCGCCATCACAACCAGCACGTTCTAGCATCTTGCTACCAAGCATCTACGCCCGCTCTGTTTTTCATTGTGAGGTTCACGGTACCCCAGTCTAGCTTCTCAGTATAGCTTCTCCGTCATTTGCTGTTGGTATTGCAGAGCAGTGATATCATCGTATCGAGCGGGGTTGCTTGAATTGGTGAAAGCTGGCAATGGGCCTACCGAAGTATCACGATGAGCTTTGAAAAAGAAAATTGAGGAGTAGCGAGCAGGGCAAACGCCCTCTTCTTTTCCCTTCATCGATGGCGGTACGTTGACTTGATGCAATCCTGCACGAATTCGATCGTTGGTCCACCGCTGAAAGGTGTTGCTGATATTGACGACCATTTCAGTAGGAGCATTAGGATCGCCTGGCGTAACAGGTATGAACGTCCGTGGTCGAGCTCGGTCCTCCATCTCTAGCCCGCCAACCGTATCTTGGAACAACAGTGTGATGATACCAAAGTCAGTGTGTGGCCATGTTCTTTTTGTTTTACCATTGCTCAACACATGCAAATCGGTGGGCGGATAGTGGTTCAGGCGGATCTCACTGGCTGCAGGGATACATCGATCGACAAGCGTCCCTTTGTCCAGGTTCAAGCCAAGTTCCATGGCAGCCATGATCTGAAGACTGATGTCCTGAAAGTAGCTGTAGCACGACTCCATTAGAGGCTTGAATTCTGGCAAGTCTTGAGTCGGCCATTTGTTGACATATTGAGTGTCATCTGGAGGGCCCGCATCGAAGAATTCCTTGACGATCCGTCAGCAAATGGCTATGGAATAGTCGACGAGATAGCTCAAGGTTACTCGTTCATCTTTCAAATCATCGCCATTGCCCGTCTTGACGTTTTCCTTGGACAGCTTTGCGGTGACCTCTGCGCCTTTCTGGCTCCAACCTCGCTGCGGTTTGGGACCTTTCTCGTTTTCGATCTGCCTTTTGGTTCTAAGAGGTAAACTGAACAGATCTTTGGTCTGTATTCTCATGGTCAGCATAGTTTGGTCCACCATCAGAAGAACGTGTACCCCTTGAAGATAATCTTTGATAGTTGATTCGGGCACTCCGTGGTTGATGAGCTTCACAAAGCCATGCCTCTCAAAGCTTGCAACTAACGACTCGCCTAGCTGACGTTTTTGCGAGGCTGACCCGGTGAGGAATAAGGAGAAGTCAAGAGTAGGAAGATCCATGCTTCCGTGTGGTCGAGCTACGTCTTTGTAAGCTTTGCGAATCAAGCTTTCTGCGTGTGAACGATGATATCGGTAGGATGGAGAATTGGATGCTTGGGTGGCCTCCTTTATTATCCTCAACGCCTTACCCAGGATATTTGATCGCTCCCCCATCACGATCAAGGAATCTTCTGGAGATCGCTCACAGCTTCCGGCATCCGACGTCGGCTTTATGAGTACTTTCCCCACCCAGAAACCCGCCAATAGGTAGCTACATCTCATTCTTGAATCTGCGGAATCGTTGCAATAGTGTCATCCTTCGGCTACACCGGGGCTGCGCTGACGTGGATGCTGCTATTCTAAGGCGTAGTAGCAATCTCGACCCAGAATAAATGCATTGAATGCACCATCAGTAGCATTCTGAGCGATAATTACAACCAACTGTCGATCACATGCGTCTTTCTATGGATTTCCGCAATGATGGCCGCTCAATGACTGGCGCTTTGTTCCTTTGCCGAACGTGCCATCATGAGTGGTTATTAACACATAAACTGTCTTACTCAGACACTCAGACCACAAAGGGATTTACTTAAACTGGGGAAAGGTCTCTAGGGTAGGATGAGCCTTACATGAAGCAATTTCTGGGACAATAGAACTCACCGACTAGTAGTTTGTCATGGTTAATCATTACCCTACAGCCTTCTCAACCTCGCTGCCTGGTTCTCCTTTAGATCGATCGTGCATTCCCCCGTGAAAAGGCGGTCAATGTGAGGCTTTTTCGATGCCTAGAACATCTCGCAAACCTGTTACCTTACTTCATCATCTGGAAAAGCTTCCGCAATCGGTGCTATTCGGCTACACAAGCGCATTCTTTAAGCGAAGCATACTGGGACTTGAATACGACAAGCTGTCTAGGGATTTGGTCTGCCTCCTTCATCTTCTCGCAAGCTATTTCTCACAGAATTGATAGGAACAGTAAGACTTGATTGAAGTTGTCATGCATAGCTTTCTTGCAAACGTCTCTACGCTTGTAGAGTCACAGAAATCGGTTTCTGGTCTCATTGCAGCCTTCGTCATCGTTGGTTCTTATGTCTATTGGGTAGGCTTCTTTCCTCAACTGAGATTCTCTTGGTGAGGGCTAGATTCGCTAACGACCCTTCGCATGGTAGTCATCGACGTCGACAGATATCAAACGCATACAAGGACTGTTTGAGATCCCTCAAAGCGTACCGTTTGCCGGGCATCTAGTTCTACTGGGTCAAGACCATGCCACGGCGTGTGAGCGGCTTTGGCATAAGCACAAAAAGTCGACTTTCCAGATTCGTTTAGGCAACACACGTGCTGTGGTTGTCAACTCTTTCGATGACTGCCGCCGCATGCTAATTTCCAATCAATCAAGCGTGATTGACAGACCGACGTTACATACAAATAGAGTAATAGCCTCCACCAAGGGGTTGACGATCGGCGCAAGTCCGTGGAATGAGTCAACGAAACAACGGAGAAAGGCAGCTGGCACGACGCTAGCCCGGCCCAAACTGAAGGAATACCTGGACATCTTTGATCTCGAGTCTTATTGCATTGTTCGAGATCTGGAGAAGAGCAACGACTCCAACGGTGGAGAGGTCAGTGTTAAGCATCTCATCCAGCGCTATGCTCTGAACACCACTTTGACGCTTTGTTATGGAATCCGCATGGACTCTGGGCACGAGGCGATGCTCAATGAAATCCTCGAGGTCGGCCATGCCATCTCCCTCTTGCGCGGGGCGTCTGAGAACTATCAGGATTACATACCAATGTTGCGCTACTCTCCCAACAACGAAAAGGCCAAGCGAAGTCGAGATCTCTGCAACAGGCGTGACCAGTACCTTGATGATCTACTCGCTGCGGCCAAAGCCAACTTTACACGCGGCATCCAGAGCGACTGTGTGTACTCCACGGTCCTCAACGACGCAGAAACGAACCTCAGCCACGAAGAAATAGGCTCCGTGTGCTTATCACTCGTGTCTGGCGGCTTTGAGACTGTACCTGGGACGTTGATATCGTGCATCGGGTCCTTGTCAACTCCAGAAAACCAGCATATACAGGAAGCGGCCTTTGAAGACATCAAGAGGTACTATCCTGACATGAGAGATGCCTGGAACATGTCTTTCCGCGAGGAAAACATCCCCTATGTCAACGCAATCATCAAAGAAACGCTTCGTTATTACACCGTGACGCCCATGAACCTTCCGCGCAAGGCTATCAAAGACATCGACTGGGATGGATCTGTAATACCTGCAAAGACAATGATCCTCCTTAACACACAGGCCGCCAACCACGGTACGATATCCTTCCCTAAAGCCCATGATATGATGTGGATCGCTGCGTCGTATCGATGCGGAGACTGACTGTTTTTCAGATGTGTCTCACTTTGGACCCGACGCTTACGTCTTCAATCCCGCCCGTTGGCTCGATCCTTCAGCGCCCGTACCCACGGAGCAGAAAACGAGCGGTACGCAGCATTTTGCCTTTGGAGGAGGCTCGCGTCTGTGCCCTGGGATTGCGATTGCGAACCGGCTCCTCTATACCGCCCTCGTGCGCCTCATCAGCGCCTATCGGATCGAGGCAAGCGAGGAAGCCCCACCAACGACCCACTACGCGGACTTCAACGGCGCAAAGACGGCGCTCGTGGCCATTCCTAAGGATTTCCGAGTCAGACTCATTCCCAGAGATCCTGAAATGTTGGAAACGGTATTGGAGGAGGCACGGGGCCGGACGGCGAGAACAGGGGACGAATAGAGAGAGCAGGGGCTTTGTCCGAGGCTGAATAAGTGCCTCATCTCATGTACGCGTCCCATCCATTTGGTAATCATGGCGCACAGACTTCCTTGCTTGAATAGTTAGGCACAGAAAAGTTCCAGAAAGCACTCTTTTGCTTATTTGAGTCTATGTTTCTCAAATCGAGGAGATTGTTCCCATTGGTTGATTGATTGAGTCATACTAAGTGGGTTATGGGTAAGATATAGGGAGCTAGTTATAGAGGGGGGGAAAGGGGGTGGGTAACCCTGTAGTATCCGAATACTTCGTACGAAGTAGCCCTATAGGGAAACTTTTACCTCGGATTATTTTAGCGGAAGGCCCCGATCCCATATTACAGAAACCGTAGCCCGTTAGGGGCCGCTTAAACTACCTTAGGTAATAAAGCCGCCTGAGACACCGGATGGGCTAGGTCCCCCCCCCAAAGACCCTATTGCATAGCGTAAGTCTGCATTACCGATCACCCTCAAGGCTTTAGATACTATCTTAAGCTACATATATATAGCTATTTCCCTGTGAAAGCCTAATGAGAACTCGCCATTTTAATATCTTGACTTGGCGAATATCTTGGTGGAAGAGTCACGCTTATTCAGAGTTGCACCAGAATTCCTGCATTAACGCCCTCTCCCGCTCCCTGCTTGTCCGTCCGGAGGAGCAAGACGCACACCCTCTCTTCGATTGAAGAAAACAGCTGATCATTCCAGACCAAAGTCCGAATGGCATTCACCGCCCATCCTTCTTTGTCCCTATGCAGCATCTCATCTTTGATCTGACTTCAACCGATCGGTCATTCCGGATAACATTTTCAGATTGCCATGTCAAAATTCCCTCATGCCCGTTCAACTTCTGAAGATGACGCGGTAACTGAGGGAGCGATATCGGCGCACGTTGACAAAGAAAGTAGAAGGCTCCATTGACTGAAATTTCGGAGGCTGCTTATGTGCATGCTTACGCTATGCTATAACGCCTACATTAAAAGATGCAGAATAAGGCTCTTCTGAAGATGACGCGGTAACTGAGGGAGCGATATCGGCACACGTTGACAAAAGAAAGTAGAAGGCTCCATTGACTGACTGGCCCAGCTCTGGATCATTTTGGCCTGACTTTCCGAAGTTGATCCGAGGATACCTCAAGGTACGGACCCGACTTCCATATTTGATCGAGCTTACAAATCCCCTCAACCTCGGTATCACTGGCTTGTCCCTATCGCCTCCGTTGTTACTTGAACGATCTTACCCCTACTCTACAGTGTCGTTTCCTTATGCACCTCTAAATCCTCACCTTATCAAATGCCGCCCAAGTGGATTGGACCTACTTAATAATATCAACACTTGACACGCCTTTAAACAATTTCCCAGATCAAGCTTCATCGTCCCATCGATATTCGCCTTTAGTAGAGCATCGCGACGGCAGCGTGCTCTTTATCACGACCGCATTGTTATTGATTAGAACGCTCAGCCTCAAACATGTCCTCGAAAGATTGTCTTCCCGCAAAAGATACAGAAGGCCAGATCGAGAAAGATGATTTGTCGCTAGACGACCCTACAGATCCACCAGTATCTGTTCAGATAGATGGCGGCACACAGGCTTGGCTGGCAGTCTTCGGCAGCTGGTTGCTCTTTTTCAATTCATGGTGGGTTGACTCAGTACGGCATGCATTGGCTCCATTGCCTGACGATGTGCGGTAGGGGTCTTTCCAATTCCTTCGGCGTGTTCCAAACTTATTACTCGTCCACCCTGCTGAGCAATGAGCGTTCATCCACCATCGCATGGATTGGGTCTATCCAAACCTTTTTAACGCTGCTTACCGGTGTCTTGGCCGGCTGGCTCCTAGACTCTGGACGAATGAGGCTGGTCATGGTCACGGGTATGTTCTTGGAAGTCTTCGGCATGTTCATGACGTCCCTTGGCTCCAAGTACTGGCAGATTCTTCTGTCCCAGGGAATCTGTGTCGGTTTAGGAAGCGGACTGTTGGCTTTGACCTCTTTGGCTATCCTTCCACTTTACTTCGTCAAACGTAGACTGCTCGCTGGCGGTATTGCGGCAACCGGGAGTGGCTTGTGTAAGTTCGACATGACAATATTTAGTAATGCTGTAGCATTGACAGCATGTAGCCGGAACGCTCTTTCCCATCATGATGAGGCGACTATTTCTTGAAGTTGGCTTTGGGTGGGCTGTGCGCATCCTGGCTTTCCTAATGCTGGCTACATTGAGCATTGCAGTCCTGGTCATTCATCCTCGCCGGGCAATTACGGCATCTGGACCCCTGTTTCGATTAAAATGGTTCAAGGAACCAACGTACGTTACGTTCGTCCTAGGTATGCATAGTTACCCATCATACAATATACCACTAACACAGAACGTATAGCATTCCTTTTCATTGTTGCCGCCATATATGTTCCTTGCTTCTTCATTGAAGACTACGGATTAGCACTGGGAGTGAATCCAGATATGGCATTCTATGTCCTTAGCATCTTAAACGCTGCTACGACCGTCTGCCGCATCTTGCCAAATTGGCTTGCAGATAGGTAAGTCCAAACGGCTTCTTGTCTTCCGACCCATCTCATGCGTCTTAATCTTGTTTTAAGCCCCACCAACAGCCCAGCCTTATCCTCCCCTAACATCTCAAACCTCGGTTGGTAGCGTTGTCTGACAGCTGCCTAGATACGGCGCGATCAACGTCCTCCTGCCTTGCTGCATCGCCACCGCCATCACGCTCTACAGCTGGCGCGCCGTGCACTCACTCGGCGGCTTGATCGGTATGAGCATAGGCTGGTCAGTCGCCACAGGTGGCCTAGTCTCCCTCGCGCCCCTCGCCATCGCCAACTTGAAAGCCGACACGTCAGAGGCAGGACGGCGCATCGGTCTCGGCTACACGATCGCCGCATTTGGCGGTCTAGTCGGCAACCCCATTGCAGCGGCCACCCGTGGCGCGACCCCTGTTCACGGCGCGAGCCACCGCGAAGCTGTACAGAAGGCATTTCAGGGCGTGTGGCTTGTTCCTGCCGGTGCGATCACGATAGCAGTGGTGCTGCTTATGGTGACGCGCTTTCTTCTTGTAGGGTTGCGTCTGAAGAGAAGAATATAGGTATAGACAAAACTTTTAGTCAGTGAAGACGAGACAGATTTGGACTCTTCATAATAATAATGAAGGGACTTTTGGCAAGGCTTGGACTGTGGAAAGAGCGTGGTTTACTAGTATTAAATAACCCCCGTCTCCTTTTTTTTCCGAAGATGGCAGTGATGGCGTACATTCCAATTCCACTCCACCTTCACACATACACACACACCCACACACAGAGGGAGAGAGAGACAGAGAGAGTGTGAAAGAGAGAGTGTGTGTATGTATGCGTATGTATGTGTGCGTAAACACGCGATACCAACCCCAACTAAAGATTTAAATACGTCTCCGCTAAACAATAAGAGCAAAGAAGTATCCCATCGTCTGGCGGGTTGGGTTCTCGTTTCCTTGGCATTCCCCCATCAAAATATTTACTTGGGAATAGCATCAATATGATCCTTTCAACACGCAATATGATTACATATACGAATCCCACATAGCTTGCAGCCATAGCGACTCCTTGAGGCACGCTATCGTCGTTTTGCTAGGCCTCTAACGCTATTAACAGATAATTTCTAGAGAGATTTTCGAATTTTAGTCAATTTTAACGATTTTCTTTTAGCATTTAAGTAAATCACGCATAATAATAACTCATTTCTCATATATTCTAGTCAATTATAATCACGCGTAGTTATTAAATAAACTTATACTAATAGAGAGAGCTTAATAGAATAGAAATTCCCGGAGAGTCGCTTCGAACACTCAAATAATTAACTAATAAGTTTAACACGGAATTCTCGCTAGCTATAGTGAATTTATAACTAATAAACCGATTCTTTAGGAGCATAATAATGAATTTTATAATTATTTACGATAGTGATATTCAATAGAAAGTGTTATAGTAGTTTTTAATTCTTAAAATGCACTCGTTGTGTGAAATAATAACATCGTAATTAATTAGTATTATCAATTTTATTTATGTAATGATTATATATATTAATAAACTCGGGGATATTAAGCTCTTTTGTCGTTATTTCTTTAAAGAATACTCTAGAAATACGTATATTTGTAACTATTTTTACTAATCTGCGGCGAAGACGTTTCACGATTTTTCGATTATTTGAAACAGTACTTATAAATAATATTATATTCTAGTTCTTTTAGGCGAATTTTATCACTCTTTTATCACTTAATAGCTTTTTATAAAGCTTTCCTCACTTAAAAATAGCGTTTCACTTAATTTTAAGCTTTGTAAATCTTTAATTCAGGTCTCGATTAGATTCTTATTGACTATTACTCTCGTTGAGTCTTAATATTATCTTTAATCTTTAGTTCTTCACGAGTTATTTTTATAATTCGTATAGTTTCAGTAGCCTCAAATTCTTTATTATTAAGCTATACTAGCAATCGAGTTAACGTAAATAAGTTATCTAGTTAAATAATATAAGAATAATCTCGAGTAATATCGTCTTAAGTTAATAAGTCCAGAATCACGCCTTAGATTTAATTAAATCTTAGTCACTTAATTCAATAATTATTAAGATCTTAAGAGTCATCGCTCTTATTTTAACTCTTAATATAATATATTTAATTAAGAATATAGTTCTCGTTAATTAAAACTCAAATCTTAAAGTCTTTCGAAGTAGATTTGCTAAGAATATTAATAATTTCTTTGGCTCGGTTTATATATCTTTAAATTATCTTATCTATAGTTAGATAAGTACTCGTTTTTTAATACTTCTTAAAAATCTATTTAAGCGTATCACTTAGTAATTTAAATTTCGCAAATAAAGTCTTTTAATGTAATGATTGAGGCTTCGAGATATAAAGAAATCGATTTATTTATTATCATCTTTTTAGACTAATATGCTTTAGAATTTACTCATAAATAGATTCTTTTAGAGAATCGATATTTCAAAATTCTAAAATACTTGATTATATGTGCAAACTTATTCAAATACTCGCTCTTAAAAAGGCTTGAAATTCTTTAACTGTAATTAAGAATCAAGTACGTGCCTCGAGGTTTTTAGGCCTAGGCCTAGGATTCAAGAAAGCGTACTTATTAGTGTGACGCACGAGTGTCTTAACAGTCTTATTATTAAAGAATAAGTTAAAGATTATATACGAATTATTTAAAGCAATAGTGTCTAATAATTAACACTCGCTATTAATTTATAGCTGCTTGATTTTAATTAATTTATACTTAGATAATAATTAAGGCCTTAAGAGACGTTCTTTTGAGATCTCAAAAGGCTTAGAATCTTTCTTCACGTAATCTAGATTATTGAACGTCTTATTACGAGGCATAATATTGATTTATGTGGGTGTTATTTAATGTTGAACGCGTTGTTTTTTTTGATGGTTGCGGGACGGAGAGTAGGGCTGAACCCCTGAAACGAGAACCCTGCTAGACGATGGGATAGTGAACTACGTATAATGTTGCAGGTAGCAAAAGAGCGGCGAAGTATATATATATACTATGGATAAAAACTAAAATCGAGATCGAGATTAAGATCGACATCAATGTCAACATGACGCCATGCCATGCACTCCAACTCTCATATTATAATGACTATATATCAAGAACGTAGGATTAGGATAGGGGGCCCCCCGGCAGAAGCTCTCGGAGGGTCGCCGAAGGCTGCTTAGGCTAGGGTTTGGATAATTTCATGTTTCTATCAGTATATACTGAGTCATATGCCCCGAAATCTTGGTTCTACCCCCGATGAGTTGTATATGCTATGCATATTTCTACCCCTGCCGAGGTTTTGCATATCGAGTTTAGATTGACGCCTCAGCCCTAAGATCAGCCCTGGATCTCAGCCTCCTGGATCTCAGCCTAAGCGTTAGCCCTGAATCTCAGCCCTATATATCAATCAGTTTATTAGTTGAAGATAGTGGAACAGTTAACTGGGTTGGATATATCTAACCCTTGGTTCACATTGTATATTCGACTCCAATACTTGGTTCACTTCGGCCCTGAAAACCTACCATTACAACCGTCGCCAACACTACTTCATCATACCAGCGATGATCCCCCTGGTGCGTAGCGACCATGATGGCCTCCGTCGCAAATGAATGAGAAGATCAGGCCTCCTGTTCCCGAGCCAGCGGACGCGATGCTGCTCGCACCGCGCTTCTTCTCCAACCATTGCCATAAGACCGCAATACTTATGACGTATACGTATCCCACGCCAAATCCGAGGAGCACGACTTGAGAAAGATAAAGCTGCCAAATGCGGCGAGGAAAGGAAGCAGCGATATAACCGGCGGCCAGTAGTACCGCTTCCAAACGCACAAAGCGTCTGCGTCCCGAGCCTTCTTGCAGGAATAGTCAAGACGGGAGCTACGGGCAATGGCCATCGAGAAGTCTGGACCAGCAATGAAGGCGAAATCGATGCTGGATGCGTCGGGGTAGATGTTGGCGGACACGTATCGAGCGAGGTAAACGCTGTATGACTGCGAAGTCGATGGATGATCAGGAACTCTACAGGTGCTTACAGCAGCGGTTGAACATGCTGGTGAGCATGGATTTAGCAGAGGATCTTGGAGCAATTATACCCCAGGTAAGGCCATTAATGATGAAGACGGACGCAACGCAGATGCAGCCATATCCACCGTCCGGTGGAAGGTCGGCCGCCACGTTCATACTACTCAATAACGACGCCAGAGCATATATGTTATCGGACTTGGAACGCTGTAGGATTATTGACAGGCTCAGCGCTGCAGGACATGGACGTTACTGGTTGGACAGTGACATCTTTCAGAAAATGTTGTCTAAATACGAAGTACGCACAATTCGCGGCAAAGGAAGAGGCAGAAACCGGGGATACGATACAACATACTGCCGCCTGTAAAGATCCATCTTCCAAATTATGCATATTCATCGTTCCCCACAATTGAACCATGCGATCGGAGAGCACTGGTTGGTGAGGCTCTAAAAAGAGAGTTTTGTGGGGAAATGACTAAGCGAGATATGTATGTCACTGCCTGCATCTGATTGGTTACCACTGCTTTACCGCCTATGAGGCGAAACTTGTAGCATTACAACATATATCCACTTTTCATGCCGCAGCATTCTTCATCCAATCACTGGGCTCGAGCATGTCACCGTCTAAAGAATCCACTCATATTACAGTATACGCTTATTCAATGACACTATATCCAGCGCCAACGCCTCGGAATGCAGGAGCGCTCACTCGCACATACAACATCCATCCTCTCTACTGCAATCGAGGAAAACGTTCAAAGAGCTTCACCGTTGTCTGCCAGCCTTGATTGCTCCCAATCCTGTCTGGATACGAGCTCTTGATCCAAGTGATCCTCTTCCCTATACACAAGCCCTCAAGCAAAACCCCACACAACCCAACTCCCACCGCGATGCAAAATGAAACCGCCACACCCAACCCCACGCCCTCCGACCCCGAAAAGCACCACCCACCCCTCCCTCCCATCAAACCCTCCACCCTCCCTCTCCTCGACCGCCTCCTAGCCCTCTGGATCCTCCTCGCAATGGCCACCGGCATCCTTCTCTCCAACTTCGTCCCCTCCACAGCCCCGACCCTCCAACGCGGCAACTTCGCCCACGTCTCCCTCCCGCTCGCCCTCGGCCTCCTCATAATGATGTACCCCATCCTCTGCAAAATCCGCTTCGAGTCCCTCCACCGCTCCTACGCCACCCGCCAAATCGGCATCCAGCTCGCCTTCTCCGTCGTCATAAACTGGCTCATCGCGCCGTGCCTTATGCTGGGACTGGCGTGGGCGTTTTTGCCGGATCGGCGGGGTTTGAGAGAGGGGGTCGTGCTGGTCGGGTTGGCGAGGTGTATTGCCATGGTGCTGGTGTGGACGGGGCTCGCGGGCGGCGATGAAGAGTACTGCGCTCTTCTCGTCGCCGTGAACTCGCTGCTGCAAATGGTGCTGTATGCGCCGTTGGCGATGCTCTTTGTCGGCGTCGTCGGCCACGACCGCTCGGTCACGGCGGACAAAGTCTCATACTCCATCGTCGCGACGAGCGTCGCCGTCTTCCTCGGTATCCCCCTCGCCGCGGCCATCGTCACTAGGTTCGTTCTCAGAAAACTCACAAGCGAAAAATGGTACGAGAACGTGTTCCTCAAATACGTATCCCCCTTCTCGCTCCTCGGCCTCCTCTTCACCATCCTCGTCCTCTTCGTCTCCCAAGGCCACCGCGTCGTGCATCAGATCGTCGCCGTGCTCCGCGTCGCCGCGCCGCTGATCGTCTATTTCGCAATCACGTTTTTCGCCACGCTGCTTGTGGCGCGGAAGCTGGGGTTTGGGTACAAGTTGGCGGCCACGCAGAGTTTTACGGCGGCGAGTAACAATTTCGAACTGGCTATTGCGGTGGCGGTGGCGGTGTTTGGGCAGGATAGCGAGCAGGCGTTGGCATCCACGGTGGGGCCTCTGGTTGAGGTGCCGGTGTTGTTGGGGTTGGTGTTTGTTGTGAGGGGGATTGGGGGAAGATGGGGGTGGAGGGATTGAGGAGTGAAAGGAGAGTATATGGAAGGATTGTAGCAGAGCTCATGCCGCGGGTTCTTCTTGTAGCGATCCTGGACGCAGTGGTAAATCGAGCACTCTGCTGGCTCTATCACTACAAGAGAAAATTCCCCCCCGCAGCGCCGAAACGCCATTCCCATCCAAGGTTTCTGCACTTAGGTATCAAGCGGCACGAGACAAAAAGGCAGTAATATACCCAAGCGCCCAGCCAGCGCTATAGCATCCCTCCACGCCACGCCATATCGCCTAGCCCATATCGCCTAAACCATATCGCCTAACCCATATCACCTAACCCATATCGCCTAACCCATATCGCCATCTATAATCTATCTACCGCCGAAGCACCATCCCATGCCTTCTTTAAACCTTACCATCACCCAGCATAGCATATCCTCCATCTGCCTATCTGTATCTGTATCTGTATCTGTATCTATATCTGTATCTATCCAGTTACACCCATATACTCATATATCTATACACCTACACCTTTCATATCTAAACGTGAAGATGGCATACATAAATATAAAGATGGCATTTACCCAGACTGTCACTTCTCAGCAAATGATCGATCGATCGATGGCGTAAGGTAGTTAATTTGAGATCTATGACAGTAGCAGTTTCATGATTGGTGTGAGGATTGGGTACGGTGAGATGAGATGAGATGAGATGGGTTGGGTTTGGGTTCTGGAAAAGTAAGTAATTGATTGGTCCAGTGACGGTTTTGACGAATTTGGAATGTCGAGGGTATAAAATAGATGTTGTAGGCGGAGGATTTATTTGAGCCTTTTGAACTAACTTACCTGATTCGTAAAGCCTCAGACCTACTGTATAGCCTAAAGTAGCCCTGCGTCTTACGTAGTAGCCCCAAGTTCCTTACTTATACTTCAGCGGTCTGGGCTGGGCTGGGTACTCTTGATAACTACTGCTCCACTTATAAGTTGAACTGTCGATGCCGTTTTCATGATTCTGATGTAAATAGTTGGTTGGTGCCGTTGGGGACCTGAGGATGAATTTGGTGTTTCAACTACTGCTGCCGTGCATTGAGGTTCAGGGAACCATCGATCCATTATGTTTTATAGTACTCATACGTGACATGGCTACCTTATGCGTCTGCACCCATCTATCTTTCTGCTACAAACGCCACGTCGTACCGATGACCGTATCCAGATCCGACTGACTGCATATCTCTAGCGTGAACAAAGAAGTAAAGGCCAAGAGAGACAGAAAGGACGCTACGCAACACAACCAAGCGACCTCAGACTCCTCACCGAATCCTTCCCCCTCTCCCCATCCTCCTCCTTACCCTTACCCTTACCCTTACCCCCCACCCCCCTCACCCAAACAACCCCCCCAATCAACCCCCCCGCCACACCCAAACTCCCCCCACTCCACCACCCCACCGTCTCAACCCCGTACCCCCTAACAAGCGCCCCCACAGCCAACGGCCCCGCGAGCGCAAACACCGCACTAACCGCCCACATCATGCCCGTGCAGGCGCCCAGGGAGTCGGCGAGCTCGTTTTCGTTTGTGGGGAGGAGGCTGAAGAGGGCGCCGCTGAGGGTGCCGAGGAGGATGCAGAATGTGAGGGCGTGGGTGCGTGTGAGGGCTAGGGGCCAGAGGGGGGGGATGACCAGGGTGGCGATGAGGCAGGTTGTGGCGTGGATGAGGGGGGGGTTGGAGTATCTTGGGAGTGTATATATATATATATATATCTCAGTGTTCTTTTGGGACGGGGATTCGTGGAGGGGGGAATGGGGGGATTGTAGTACCTTAGGCTCGCGATGGCGGCGCCGGTTAGGCGGCCTATGGCGCTGCATCTGTGGGGGTGTGTTAGGTGAGGGTAGATGTGCGGTTACCGAAATGGTGTGTAGGTAGGTAGGTAGTGTTGTATGTATGACCTACCCGTTCACAATGGTCAAGAACCAGACGATCTTCATGCCTTTGAACCTCTCGCGCTCAGCCCACTCGGTGACGTGGAACAAGAGCGGGTACACGGCCAGGAAGACAAACCCGACGCCTACCGAGTAGGTCAGGAAAAGGGGATTCTTGAACGCCCTGATGTCGATCCAGGTGGACGTGTTGAAGATTTGATTCAAGGGACGTCTTTTCGCTGCTGGGTTGGAAGAACCGAAGAGGAAGCATATGGTGGAGACGCCGCCGATGATTGCGGAGAGGAGCCTTATGCCGGCGGGAAACCCGTGTCCGGTGATGAAGTAGGTGATTGCTAGTGGATATGCAAGACCGCCTGCCGTACGGTGAGTGAAAATCGCACGTGAAAAGGAGGTACGTTCAATCGTATCCTACCAACGGCAGCTCCAGCAGAAGTGATACCCACAGCGAAGTATCTGTGCTGCGGAAACCACTAAGAAAAGCACATCAGTCTCCAAATGCGGCGTTGATGCGAGACTTTTTTTTCCCCTCCTCACTTGAATAGCGCAGTGGGAACTATGCATTAAGAAACAACTCATCCCCGCCCCAGCTATGATGCTCTGACTCAAAACAATCAACCCATAGCTCCCCTGATCCTTCTTCTTCTCCCCTTTCGCTCCGTACACGCCGCTGAAACTCAAACAGAAATACCCTAGCCACGTCAGCAACCCTCCGACTCCCACCACCGTCCTATGGAACTTTGCATCGAGGAGCCGGCCCACGATGAACGAGAGCAGAAATGCTAGAAATGCTTGCAGGCCCCCGATCAGCCCGATGGTCGTGTCCGTTGCTCCTAGGAGGAGATGCTCGTCGTAGTAGCGGAAGAAGGTGCCGAAGCTCATGATTAGGCCCCTGCGGTGCGGTCGGTCGTCAGCTGTGTCATTGTCCATGCACACCGTTCTCGGTGGGGAATGAGGTTGGGGGAGTTTGGGAGGTATACCAGCTGTTTGCCATTCCGCAGAATCCGGACAATAGAGCTGCGTATGGGCGCCATGATCGTGGCCATTGGGATCGTGGGGAGACGCTGCTTGGCTGGGTGTTGGAATCTAAGTCGGACGGCAACATGATGCTCTCCGGTCGATGTTGCTTGAATATTCCTTTGGAGATTACGCCCAAGTAACTTCTTGTACATACCTTCAAGATAACGAGTGATCTGATATAACCCTAGTCCATAACGAGAGCTGATAAAATCCGCATGGCGCACAACAATTCTAGGACTCTGATCGCATTCGGAAGCTATAAATCTATGCTAGTGGGATAGGCAGAATCGAACAGTAAGTGGAGAAGAAGCATTGTAAACTGTGGATTTGGGTTGCGGGTTTTGAGCAAGTTGTGGAAAGCTTTACGTGGAGCGTAGGAGAATTCCTTTCCGCACAAAGTCTCAGTCACGGATTTGCTGCGAGCATGATGTTCGCAGCAATGAGTCATGCTTTCCAGAGTTGAAGTTGTTTGGCTACCCCTGTCTGAGGGTAAGAGAATGAGCGATCTGTGAGGCTACCATTGACGACTTCACGGGTACCCAGATTCTTCGCGACGTTTGTCACATCCGAATCCCTGCTTTCCGACCGGACATGATCGAACCACTAGAAAGCTAAATCCTCCCGAAACCAGCGGCGTTCCACGGATTTCGTACACTACTGGTTGAAATCACCACGGAACTGGAGTGTATTGCCACAGCAAGGTCCGAGCGAGTCATAGAGGGGATGAAGGATGCGATGGAGCCCACTTTAGGTCCTGCTACTCGAATAGTGGGACTATGGGTTAGTGTGTCTCATGATCCAGCCCCTGTTCCAGATGCATGCGCACATGCGGGGAACACGTGTCCTCGAGAGCACTATATGTATGGGTCTCACACCATCAGTTGGCTCTTTATTCGAATTCTTCTCACTTAGAGCAATCGCATTCTTTTGTGACCTTTATTCAACTGATTCTAAATTATTAAATATCTGCATATTAGATTAGCATATATTCTTCTTATCTTATTCACATCTATACTTATTTTAATCTTCTTAATTATCTTATTCTTCTTACATTATAATTATCGCTATTAGACGCTTTAAAGTATTTAAGAAAATCTTTAAGAAGGTCTTAAGTAGGCTTAAAGCACTCGTAAAGATCATCACACCTTCTTTTTTCCCTCGCTCCGCTCGATCTTATAGAAATAAGCCTATAATACCGAAGACACTCTTTTTAAGAACTCTTAGCTTAAGCGTAATTGAGAAGATTAATATTAAGATTTTCAATTATCGCGATTAAGTCTTAGAACTAAAAGAACGCCTCGCTAAGTACGAATATAATCGTTATAAGCAATATCGAATATATAAGTCACGCTCTCGCCGCCGTTATCGCTATTATCGATATTATTCGTTCGAGTCTAGTAATAATTTAGAGAAGAATAATAATTTTAGAGTCTCTTTTATGCATATTAAAGATACACATCTCTTTCTTAATCTTTATAAACGCTATCGCGTTATCGATATTAAGTATTTTAAGCAAATCTTCTTTAGAACGTTTAAATTCAAAAACCTTATTAAGCTAGACCGAGAATACGTTAATCGTATCGATACGAACGATGCTTAGAAAGTAAATAAGATAATGCCCCTACTATAGTATTTCGAGGTATATAACTAGATTATATATTACTATATATATTTCATAGTGATTATTCGCCTATAGAAGATACTATTAGATTATCGTTTTCGTCTAACTAAGTTATCAGTCTTATATAAATTTAACTTTATTCGAGAATATTACTATACGTTTATAAACGTACGTATTTTAAACGGCTAGAACGATTTTATAGTCTAGATTATCGAGGATAGACGTTATAGCGACCTTCTACTACGTAAAATAGTCGCTCTTATCGATATTAAATAGAACTTAGATTCTATTCTTAAATTCTTCGCTATATATCGAAATTTCAATAAGAGACGATACTCACGCGAGTATTATTAGTATATTTATATCTATCTTAATTATTAGCTGAATTACTTAACAAATACGTGTTATAAGATCAAAATCGAGATCTTAAGCATTAATCTTATCTCGCTTAACAATTAAATTTTAAAGTCTAAATAACTCTTAACGTACTCGCAGATACTTATATTATTATTATATATAGTAGAAGAATTCTTATACGCGCTATACGATTTATTAGATTTAGATCTAATTAATTAAGATTCGCTACGAGTAAAAGATTAGAATCGTTAATTAAAGAATTATTTAAATCTTATATTCTTAAAGACTCTTTTAATTATTCTTCGAAAGAGAGTAAAAATCGAATATTAAGATTAAATCCTAAGTTATCGTAATTATAATTATTAATTAACTCTCGTAGCATTTAATATACTAATAACGAACCTTTAAAAATAGCTTTAGTATAATTACCTGATCGAGATTAATTCTTAGGCGAAGTAATAATTCGTCTATTCGCCGCTAGGGCTAGTCTTAAAGCACAATAGTAATTAAAGGCGTATTTATAATCTTTTATTCTTATACGAGATCTTAATTAATAACGATATATTCTAGAACTAAAAAACTTTAAAATACGCTATATACGATAACGTAGTAATTATATTACTATAATAAGACTCTAAGACTTAGTTCGTCAAAAGAGACTTAAAAGACATCTTTAAATATATATCGATCGCAATTTCAGATTAATAATTACTAGAATTTTATTATAACGGTCGCTATTAAATAGAACGATATCTATTCTTCGGCCTACGTACGTTATTATTTATATTTAATCTATTCGCAAAGACCCTTTGTCACGGTTTTGGTATCTGTTCTCCGCATACCAAGCTCGGTGAGGATCAATGTTGCTTCGGAGAAGAGTTTTCAGAGTCTTCGTAGCATATTTGAACAATGGAAGCAGTCAATCCCACTACACGTCCATTCGTTCGTGACACCCTTAATTAAATCTTAATAATAGTTCTTCTTTAAATTATAGTGCTTTACTATCTAGACGATTTCTTCGCTATCTTAATATTAATTAACAATGCGATCGCATATAGTTAATAATTCGATCTTATATATAAAGAATTAGGCTTTAAGATCAATTATATTAAGGATATTATAAATATTATAGTCGATTTTCTAAGAATTAAGTTCAATAGTATTTTAATATAGACTAGACTCTTCTTCGATAAGCTCGCTCGGGCGAGAAATACGATTAAGAATCTTCTAAATCGGGCGATAATCTTATATCGCGAGCTCGAGTTAGCGATCGAATTCTTATTATTTATCGCTAAGATCGTGATCCCAGAGAGAGCGTTCTTAAGGCGATTTTTTAATACTATTCGAAGATTAATAGCACTTATTAAAATTACATCACATATAATTTTATAAAGACCGATCTACGATAATGAAAGATCTTTCTAAAAGACTAAAATAATCTTAAGTTAATTCGTCACGTTATTAATTAATTAATATAGTATATTTAAATCGACGTATTAGGAATCTTTAATATAAGAGATTATACTCTAAAGCACCTAGACCTCTTATAATTAATTTAGAAGGCTTTCAATATTTCGATAATCACACGTTATCGTTAAAAAGATATTTAGTTTAAAGAAATAAAGATCGTATATTACGTTATTCGACTATAATTATAAAGACTTTAGAAATCACGATTAATACTATACTACGATAATAACGCATATATTCATAATCTTAGAAAGTTCTCTATTCGCGAATTAGCTATAATCTTACTACGAGATATAGTAATATTACTAGCTAAATACGATATCTATTTAATCTTAATATAAATCTCAATTAAGATTAATAAGCTAATAGATAACTTATTACGCTTTCGGTATCGAAAGATCGCTAATGTATATCTATAGCTAAGATATATCTTAATCGCTTCGTAGAGCTAAGGCGGGATTTATTAGATTTCTAATATAATTAGACCGCATTATCACGAAAGATAGCTCGTCTTCTCTAATGGAATTTAGTCGCAAAGACGCGAAAAACGTATATTATATTTATTAAGTTATATAGCGCTTATTACGCTATTAATAGAAGCACTTCTTTCTTCTTAGCGATCGTTAACTTACTCGTTAACTAAATCGCATATCTTAGTATAAGACGAGTTAAGACTAAGATTATAAAGATTTATTTAATAAATATTAGATTAGCTTACGTTAATATAAGATATAAGAATCTTGCGATATTTTATAATCCTTAGTTATAAAGAATTATTATTAATATTTAACGTCTATAAGGCGAGACTAAGACGATAGAATATCGCTTAATTATCAAAGATCTATTATTATAGATACTCACTTATATTAATTAAGAAGACGAGATCGAAGTAACGCTCTATATAGTCTTTTATCTTATATTCGCCGCATTTCTCCATATAAGCGAGTTTATATATATTACACGTAATCATAAAGGTCGAGACTTTAAGTAATAATTCCTTACTCGTCGCTCGATAAGACTATACGAGAAATATCTCAAATTTATATTTTCAGCATTTAAAACGAATTTCTTTTATTAAAAAATAATACTTATTATTATAACGTTAAACGATAACGCTTATATAGTAAAGGTCTTATAATATCTCTTTAGATAAAAGATCTTATTAAATAACCCCCTCTTTTAATTAAATAAGAGCTCTTTTATTAAAGAGCTAATTATCGATTAACTTCGTTAAATATTAATCTCGCTTAATATAAGAAGTTATTATTTAAGGTACTTTTTCCGTAGAGAGGCTATTACTTTAATATAAGAGGCGGGCCTTAGCGATAATAAGATTATGCTATTAAGACGCTAAAAGTCCGATTTCTATCGCCTCTATATTATTATTCATCTCGAGCGAATTCTTATTATATTACGAAGATATTAGTATCTTTCGTTTTATTAGCGCTAGTGCTAGCGATGCTCGTATCGCTAGATCGCTATGCGAAGTCTTCTACGAGGTCTTTATATAACGTCTTTTGATTATTTAAGAGTTTTCTAGCGCTGAGACACGTTTAGGGGCTTATCTAGGCCTGCTAACGATCTAGCTGAACCTACTAACTGCTGACCTTAGCGTTGGGACGGCCCAATTATTTATCTATAGTACTGCTTGGTCCCGATGTGTATGCCTTCATGAATGAGAACACTAAGATTAGCAATCGCGGCTCCACGATCCGCCTCGAATTCCACCCACGCGAGCACGTGCCATCACCTTTCGGAGCCGAGGCTCAGAAAGTATTGCTGGACGGTGATAGGCTGTAGCAATGCGGCTGACGGAAAGTGCGTACGTTCTTCATGTATGCAGATGGGTTGGAAGCGAAAGACACATAGGGTTCATGCATGCGAATCGGATCGGCCATTTCCACCAGTATTAGCCAAAAGATGCTTCAATGGCAGAAAATCGCAGACTTCCAAAAGCCTGGCTATAAATTGCGATACAACTGTCTTCTAGACTTCTCAATCAAAACTTGCGAAACAATATAAATCAAGTCTTGCCCAAAAATTTTATTATGAACAGCGTCGATGAACTGTTATCCCTACTTTCCATAATCACGTAGTTAATACTGTAAGGAGTAGATTTCCTCGCGGAAGAGATTCAACGCTCACCTAGTAAAGTGTCTCAAAGAGTCAATCTCCTAGCGGACGAGATTCAACGCTCGTAGTAGTAGAAGTAAGGAGTAGATCTTTTCGCGGACGAGGTTCAACGTTCGCGGTAGGAAAATACTAACAAGAGTGGACCTCCTCGCTGACGAGGTTCAATACTCGCGATAGTAGATTGTTGTAAAGAGTAACTCTACTCTGGTAGTACGAGTATATCAGGAGTAATGCTACTCTACTCTTCGCGGACGAGATTCAATACTCACGGGGGTAAATACTATAAAAAACACCTACTCTATACACCCACGTCCAAAGTACTTCTCGTAGACACGAGAGACAAAAAATCGAGCCCGCGCTCAGATATTATGCTCGCGACGTATGCGATGATTATAATTGGATCCAGACGCTTTATAACATCACCTTTGAGAAGAATGTTGATGGAGGGTCGTCTTGCTATCCTATATATCGTGGCAATGGTAAAAGTGGTGCACGATTTCTTTTTCCGGACTAGGAAGTCGCGGGCTTATGGTAGCGCTATCCGGGTATCTGTGGTGTCTAGGGGATGATTGTGAGCTTAAGAGCTTGATGGCGAAAAGCGAGATTGATGAAAGGGGTAGGTTGCACATGGCGATGCTGTTGAGAAGGGCTCACACACTCTGCAGTTTTTCGACATTTGCATCTCGATACGTTTACACGATGCAACTCTTTGAGAGCATAAGCAATTCAGCCGGAATCCTTTCTCCCGGCACCACTCCCTTGTCGCCTCTTAAAATTTTTATCCTTGGCTTCTCGCATCTTGCTGCGATTCTTGCGGGTTGCATCATGGTCCGTCTGTTCTTCAATCTTCATATTCGAGGGTTTTGACGTCAGTATGTGTTGAAAGCTGAGTAGATCCTGACAAAGAATGCCAGCATATTTACGAGATAGGCCGCATGCATGGGGATTAAAGGTCCAAGAGCGGGGCACTGACAATGACCCGTCACCCCAAGGCTTAGTTCTCAAATCGCTATGGTACTCGTACTTGTAGACCTGAATATCGCTCGCAGTCCTTGCGTTCTCGTCAATCCACTCTTTCAGCAGAGGCAGATGAAGCAGCAGGAATGCGAGAAAGAACCCAATTCCTCCTTGCGAAATAATTCCTCATTATCTAGTTGAGCGCTAAGCAGTAGGTTTCAGTTACAAGAATTCTCGCAGCCATATACGAAGCAAGTACGCGACGCACTATCCACAACTTTCAACCACCCAACAAAATATTTCCAAGGATACGTCCTCGCGTCCTCCCTTAGTCTCCCAAACTCGTCAATTACAACGACTGCCACATGCTGCTGATCCCGAAGCCTCGTAGAACGGTAATTACCTGTGGACTCGCGACGCTCTGAAAAATCCATATCCCATGTTGCAGCAAGCTTACTTGCGGTTATGTTGTTGATATCGAATCTTTTCGAGAACTCAGACTCCAAGGAGATAGATTCCCATGGCGCTTAGGTTATGCAAAAGACCACTGATCCTGAAGTTGGTGCAGGGTTCGCAGGAAATCATGATGAGAGAGGGGTGGGTACTATGAGACCAGTGTGGTCTCGATGATTGAAGAGCGTTCTTTTCATGGCTTCTTGCTGCTCGCATATTGTCATTTCGCAGCTACATACTATTCAGGTAGGTAAGAAAGCGGCATGAGCAATGGTAACAGTAATACCAATAGCAACAAATAACATCTCTACCTTAAGCAAATTGTCCAATTCAGCTAGCTCGAAATCACACAAACCCCACTCATTTGTTAAGAATATATAATTCTTTAGCGACAATGCATATCATTAAACAAGACACTTTGGCCGAGTGGTTAAGGCGATTGACTAGAACTTCTCATCCGAGAAATAAGCTATCAATTTCTTTCGGGAGCGCAGGTTCAAATCCTGCAGGTGTCGAGACATGTTTGAAATTTTTGTTTTTGCTTGTCTTCCTCATACACATTTTTTTTTTTTTGAGAATAAATTGCTGCTTCCTTTTTAATGCTCTTTATCGGAAGGGTTTAGGGTGCAACTTGGCTTTGGGCTACAAATACATGATTGAATTGCGCTGAGGGGTCGTAAAAAAAGGGCGGACAGATATGAGATTTCTGGGCTCGGGCCGACTTTCCGGGCACTTTTGCGTGGGGTTGGAGATAATGCGGGGATCCTTTTTTACTTTGGGCTTTGTGCTCTAAGATATATTTTCATCTGGCGGTAGCACTCGAGATATATCTAGGGAAGCTTCGCTCGAGCAATCTGAATCTGTCTTCTGAAGACCGTTCCTAAATCTGCCAAAATGTCCAATTTCCCATCCCTTCAACCGGCAATGACCGTCCAAGTGATTCACCAATTCATATCGTCTTTCGTGCGCTATTCTGTGTGGAACTTCACTCACTGACCGTGTGCAGGTTGTCCTTGGCGACATCTCTCCTGTCGGTCTGTCAGGTTCATTATCGAATCTCCAGTCCCATTCAATTAACATGGGTGCCCAGGCTCCGCCGCCAGGGGCACTCCTTTGGCCATCGCCGTACGTCCCAACTCTTGGATTTAGGCTACTCCTAACAGTTTCAGGCAATGGCGGGTGGTACCGTCAAGTCCGAGCCCGGTTTTACCCCAGCCATTGATGCCACTTTGGTCGGCCAAGGTGCGGATTATATCCATCACGATCCTAGCGGCAAACACATGCGGTTGAACGCACATTCTGTAGTCAAGTAAGTGTCCGAAACTCTCCCTCCAGAGTAGAGGCTGGAGACTGATAAGCTCCGTTGCTGATGTGTCCCAGAGATAAGAGCGGTGGTCTAGTGTACCTCTCTTACACCGGCGTTGTAGATATGACTCCTGAGCTAAAATTGTTGTGGAGCGGGAACCCGGACGCGAAGACGACGGAGTTTGGCAATTCGTGTAAGTGTTTGCAGAGCTTCCACCCAAGTCCTTCCGTTTTTCTTGCTTTGCTCCATTGCTGTTGTGCCTGTCCTTCTCTTTCCAAACCCGACTCCGTGATCTGATGACCACTCCAGTCATCGAAATGAGGTTCGAGACCGGAGATGAGAAGCTGAAAGATCTTGAGACCGGAGTCTTTGTAGGGGCGGGCCATTTTGTCGTTGAGAAGGGAAAGCCAGCTGTGGTGGAGTACAAGGTTAGCAAGGCCGTTAAAGGTAACTGAGGCCAAATCAGGCGTGATAGACTTGCATATACCATCTGTACGCGTCGTAGACTGGCGTAGTCCCAAGTTGTTTGTATGAAGGCAGTCAAATACTCCGCAGCTCATCCATCTATTTCGTCCACGACCTTCTGTTGTCTGTTCAATCCGAGAACAATGTCCTTGAACGACCCTCCAATCGAACCCCTAATGCGCTCCGTAAATCGGTCAGATCTCGCCCTGCCGCTTCTCACCCATCCTCTCCATCGCGTGCTGCTCCATACCCAAAATCTTGCGACCCCCCATCCAGCACATATCAAAAACACCGTACCCAGCACAGCAACCACCACGCTCAAAAACGTCCTCGTGCTGACTTTACACCCCAGCTCATTCCCTCTCAGCTCCCATCTTTCATCGTTCAGCGAGCAGATATCCGGGTTGTAGATGGGCGTGAGGAGAGGCCAGGTAGCTGGGTTGGGCACGCAGGTTGAAGACTGGGCTTGTCAGCAATACTCATGAGGAGGAGTATTGAGAGTGCGTACGATAGCACACCAGCTGCAATGGTATTGCGAGTGGAGGCAGGAATAGCAATCTTGGAGCCGCCAGCAGTGGGGGAGTAGGTAATCTGGATCGCGCTCTCTATCATGCGGTATGACGGTGTCGTTCAATACGAGGAGGGTCTTCTGATAATGGAATGGCCTGGTGGGCGTGATCATGAGATGACAAACAATAACTCGAATAGGGGAGGATAAAGTCCCCTTGATGCACGCTCGAGTCAAGACTGAAGACGGCTACACGTGTATCCAGGGTGTTTTCTATACCTCAGCCAACGCTTAAAAAAATACTATTAGCGCTATCTTAGCGTGGCTACGCTAGATTTATATATGCGTTATACTAAAATAAGATGCGTTATTTTAGAAATCTTGCTATCGCTTTTATAGAAGCGAGAAATAGTCTTACGAAGTAGAACGAATATAAAATTTCGCTCGCTTATATATTAATTAAAGCGAGATATAGTTTAAAAAATATAATGAAATTAGCGAAGAGAGTCGCACTCACAGCTACTTCGATTTAGTAATTCTAATTCAAGACTCTCCCTTCCGATTAGAAGATACAGTAAACATTCTTTATAAGGTCTCGATTTTTAAGGTTTATTAGCTTATAAGGTACGAGGTTCTTGGCAATTTTTTTTTAGATGAGGATTACTAAATTAGGGTCTAAAACTCTATAGGGTTTTAAAAATCGATCTTTTCTCTCACTTTTTATTAGTAGATCTTATAAAAGATACGTGAGAAAATTATTAAAAAATCTGAATAATAGAGACTTAGGGTTAGGGTTAGTACTATATGAGAAAGTTTCTACTATATTAAGTATTGATCCCTTTCCACGCTAGTTACTAGTGCCGAGATATCAATGTAAGGTTTATCGGCCTATACGGTCTGTTTGGCTTCGGAATTTCTGGATACTATAACCAAAGTTTACTGTAGAGGAAGAAGTCCACGACGCTATCTCGAAACGCAGGTACTATTCCATGCGGATCGGCGATACTGTTGTCAACAAGTACCAAGTCGTTGGAAAGCTAGGATATGGCCTTGGATCCACGGTTTGGATAGCCAACGAAATTCGGTAGGTTCCATCGCATAAGCAATGCGCTGTCAGGGACCGAGAAGTCAGGCCGCTTATCTCGAAGGAATACAGCGGAAGATGCGCGGTCGCCCTGAAGATCTTCATAAACTCTCGTCAAAATCAAGAGGAAATCAATGTCTAAAAAGATTTGAGGAGCGTGCAGTCCAAGAATCCTGGGCGCGGGTATTTACGGAATGCGTTGGATAGTTCCACCCTTCAAGGTCCAAACGGCGAGCACCACCGCCTTGTGCATGAACCCTTGTTGGAAAACACGGAAGAGCTACTTCTCCGCAACCCTAGCCATCGGTTTTCTAAAGATTTATTAAGAGCCTTCATTCATCATTTATTGTCTGCCCTTAATTATCTACACCCAGATGCACATTTGATACACACAGGTAAGCGTCGGCTCCTATTATGCTGCACCTCCAAGGTCTCACTGGCCTCAGACGTCAGTGCCGCAAACATTCTTATGGGAATCGAGGACTGAACAATTATCAAGAAGTTCATCAAGGCCGAACAGGAGCACCCGTCAGCCCGCAAGGAGGTGGAAGAGTACACCTTATATGCCTCAGAGCGTTCTGGACCTATTTGAAGATATGTACATGTTCCACGGTAAGGACCCAAAAGAGAGGAGATACATAACTCGCGCCCATCTCGCCGAGATGATCGCCTTGTTAGGAACCCCTCTATATGAACTCTTAGACAAGGGAAAGAGGACTGCTGAGTATTTCGACGAGAATAGTGAGAGTTTTCCGGCACGCACGACGCTGTTAGCCAATTCAGTGGATTAATGGCGCGGTATCATCACCGTGCCAGACCGTGTAAGTCTGGATAGGTCCGAAGAGAACCTCGAAGATAGCAACAAGGAAGCCTTTCTTCAATTCGTCCGGAAGATAGTGCAGTCGCGACCGGAAGATCGGCAGACTGCAGGTCAGCTGTTGGAGGACGACTGGCTGAATGGGCGATCGTGATCGCTGTATTCTGTGGATGGCTCTTGAGGTAGGTTGCAGGAGCGGGTAGGCTGGCCTACACTGGGGCAGAAATTGGAGGTGAGGCTCTTGCATCCGTGACGGTGTTCATTGATATCGGAGGATTCAAATCAACTTTTGGAACTCATAAAACACAATCAGATTTCTTACGGGTTATTATCGCATTCTGACGAGACGCCAGATCGGAAGTCTTAAATTTAAACCGAGTGGTCAATGGAAGGAAATGCGAACAGGCATACTCCAAGTACAATCGCAACCTTCGACCGATTTGCAAAATATAGCTCAAGCATGTCAGATGATGTCATGGCTGGACGCTCGACGACAACGGAAGTATGGTTCGATAGGTTTGCGCCGAGATCAAGTAAGACTTCTTACTGACCCTAGGTCTCGTTCTAGGCCTACCTATATTTGCTACTATTTCAAAACAAGTCTTGATACTGCATTTGATAATTGATTGGCTTCCCCTGGGGAGCACCCTAGTCTACCGTGCTTCAACAACAGGTTTGTCACGTTCTCCGAAAAACACTCTTTCCGTGAGTCGCCGATAGAGATGGCACGAACGCGTTGTTGAGTTGATCGGCTGCTTGAAATCGCGGTCTTACATGGCATGTAGGTTAAGGTTGGACAAAAGCATAGAGAGAGAACACTATGACACCCTTTGTGACAATCGAAGGTATGATTCCTTGTTTCGACGAAGACTTTTTCCTCTAATGGAGACACCTACGGGCTTTATATCAGACATGAGTACTTACAAACCCACCTTATCTCGTTGTGTAAAGGTAAAGTACCTGAAGACCGATATCTCTATTCTCGTGGATTGTTTCGAGGCCGTGATTGTCCTGCGGTATCGCTAGTGGATCGGTTATTTTGCTGTATAGTTTGCTGAATTGTCGGGATCTCCATCCCCTAGTTTAATCCTATGAGCAATCAATGCGGTCCAAGCGGATCAATGTGCGGGCCGTGTGTTTAAATAAGCCGATCTTATGACAAGTCGCGTTCGCAAATTCAATATAAAGCTCCGAGCGCCGTCAGGTAAGATTCTCAATGACAGTTTTTTCCAGCATATTCTAATCAACCATCCATCCATCCCAGTTCACACTCCAATTTCTTTGCATCTAAGACGATTCCAAGCATGCCGAAGACAGACTCCGGGCACACTTATGCCAGCTCCGCCAGATGGTCCGACACTGCCAGCCAAGCCTCAGCTACCAACCAAACAACAACGAACAGCCAGTGAGATCCCATGATGACGAAAGACTCTGCTCGCTCGAAGTACTAATTTAACGGTCAGAAACCAGATTCAGCGTACGGGGTCCCCGACTTCTAATGTCCTTCGTTATGCTCCAGGCTATGATGGCGGCCCTCCAAATGGAGGACTCCCGCCAGGTATCTATGAAGATCGCCTTAGTGGACGACCATATATTATGCCTGAGTCTCCTCGCGTAGATGGAAGCACTGGACCATCGCAAACATCGCCACTTGTACGCATTTATGAGTACAATGGAGACGCCTCCTTCCGCGGCGGTCCTGAAATCTACCTGGACACTGGCTCTAGCTCTCAACGGGTCTTTGGTTCGGGCCCCAATTCTGGCTCTCTGGTTCCGTTCATAACCAAGGCTCTGGCTCCCTCTGGAAGTAATAATGATATCGACCAACCTGACTGACAGGGTACCACTTTATGAGGCTTCAAGGTCCTTTCTCAGACTGCCCCACAGCCCATCCTCGATGCATAATATTCGAGAATCATGGCATGTTTTTTCAACTCTCGCTTTGTTCAAGTTTCTATGATTCTCGAGGGTGCGAACGGACCTGACTTGAAGAGAACGATCTCAGTTCGGCAGAGATTTCAACACCTACGGCTTCGTTATCTGCTTTGCACTTTGTTTAGACCACATTCCTTTCGAAAAGCATCTCCTCATAAGTTAGTTACGAGCTTGGTTCCCGCCTGGCTTCAACAGTTTGCATAGCATGACACACACGAATCAATGTCCAAATCGCCAGAGTACCTCCGAGAAATTTGTGGTAGTGGCATAAGACATCTCAGTTCCTTAAATTTAGCTAAAGTTACTGTCAGATCCAATCCATATTATGCCTGATATCTGTTCAATCATAATCGAGATTAGCTTCGTCCTCATTCTCTGCAACATGACTTGAAGTCAATATACCAGTACCATAGTACCAGACTTGACTGTGGCCATCAAAGCTACTCGTGATTCCAGACTATATGATGAGTCATTGTAGATTCTTTTAGAGATCGGCAATCAGATGAACAAGACAGATAATCTCTGTAATTGGTGACGGGACCTTACTACTCGCATCGCCGCACCATCACCTGGGACTTTCCCACGCCATTGGGAAGCCTGTACTAGAATGATGACATGTTGCCATTATGATATTAGGTGTCATTGGCTGAGTAGCGAAGACTATCAGTATATGCCATTCTGCGTTCTACATCGTCATCGAGCTTCTGCAGCTACTATCGAGCCATCATGTAGTTCATCGACGCTACACTGGCAACTGTGGCCTTGTTTCCTGAACAGAGTAAGACAGCAGGTGGTGATGACAGAGCGCGTAGGTACCGGCAATTGTGGAACAGATTATCAACACTGTTGACTGTGAATTCTGTTAGTGTTCTTATTCATGAAGGTATACGCACCGGGACCAAGCAGTAATACAGATAGATGATTTGGCCGTCCTAAAGTTAAGTTCAGCAGTTGGATGCGTTTCTGGTGCTTGCGAGTGCGCGATAGGAACCCTCGGAAGATGTGAGTCCGACGTTTGCTGATAGGACACTACTATGGGGCTAGTTGAATTGATCATCTGATCATCTCCACGTCTGTGCACATCGAAGATCGTTCTTACAGTTAGTGTTTCTCGGTCAAGGTTTTTTGATTTGATCATCTCTATCAAAATTGACTGCACCCTTTTTCCTTCGATCTCTGTTCGTGGTTTCCTACAAGAACGGTTTCATTTCATGGCCTTTCAAACTGTGTGTATACGTCCTTATTGTGTCCCTCCATTTTCAGGAGTGGCCTCAGTCCTTATCTCACAGACGGTCTTGTGTATCCATCTCTGAGATTTCTGAACTTGGCGAAAAGTACAAATCATCTTCTTGATTGCAGCAAGCCGGCGAACTCGGTCTGCTGACTGAATGTTCTGAAGCTCTATCTTCTGGACTGGCAAAATTATTCTCTGGCTCATCACTGGGACCACGTGAGCTTGATCTGCGGCCGGAAGACCTTGAGCGACTCTCCGCCTCCTTATTCCTATTGTCACCCTTCGCATCATTAGCGACACAATCACGCCCTTCCTCTTCTGGACTATGTCGTCCTCCATCACCACGAGGGCTGCAATCAGATGATCTGTCAACGTCGCTAACGGAGCACATCCGTTCAGAATTCTTCCTCGAACTCGCCAACGACGGTGGAACGTCAATGATACTAGGATCCTGCAGGGCCTGGCCAAGCATAGCAGTACGTATCATACCAGATGAGAGGCTGCTCGTGATGCTCCTCATTGAATGCGCATACCGAAACGGTTTTCGCCCCCGGCTCACGCTCCTCGCCCGAGGCTCATGTCCTGGAGAAGGCTTTCGTCCGCGGCTGGAATTAAAGCGTCGATCTGGAGTCTGCTCTTTTGCAAGCGCAAAAGTTTCTTCCGAGGTACTGAGTGCGAGACCGATACTCGATGCAGCGCCGTCCACGACTTCTCTGCTGATTTGCGGACTAGGATCGCAATGCGTAGCTCCGCGCGTCAGCTCCATTCCATCTTCCTCATGCGTATTCTTCCGCGTACTCCATCTTTCTTTACAGTATCTGATGCACAGGTAGATCAATAAAGGCAAAAGCATAAGGCCGATGATCGCAGAGATGGTTCCGATGACCGCATCCGCTTTTTCGCAGCGCAAACGTTCGAAGCCCTTTGGATGGATACATGAACGGACCGAAGATGCACGATCGTGGTCGTGACTCTGGCCAGCGCCGACGACAGGTAGATGCCCCCCTGAACCATGATAGGGCGGGTGGCCCGGCGTGTAACCTGGCAGCGACCCTTTAGGCGGCTTCCACCCCGACTTGGGTTTAGGTAGCGTGGGTAGCTTTGGTGCCTTTGGAGGAGCCTTAACTGGTGATTTCGGTCTACTTGGGGCCGAACCTCCTATCAAAGGCCCCGACTTGGGCGCCGAGGGCTTACTCGGTAACTTTGCCGACGATCCTGAAGCAGAGTTAGCTGGCAGCTTATATATACTGATTCGATGGCGGTCTGTTAACCACCCGACTTACCACCAGCCCTCAAGGATCCAGACGATCTGCTCGCTCCGCCGCCTCCTCTTCTTTTCTGCAAGAAGCCAAGCAGGCTGTAACTGAAGCGGTCGTTGGGGAATGTATCGAACTGCGCTTCTTCGGCGAGGACGTGCTTGGTCCTACCGAACGCAGGGCGTGGGAGTGCTTCTTCCATTGCGAGCGCAGGCTTTCTTTCTTTTCTCTTTCTTCCCAGAAAATAGTATAGAGTGCGATATCAATATCGTACTTCCAGCCCCAACCTATCGAATCACACAGTCCTTCGACGTGGGACAAAGTTCTACTGCAACGAAGGATTGGCAGTCACCGTATTGCAAAGATGGAGAACAAAAATGCACGAGCATAGCGCTCAAATACCCACCCGGTCCCGTCTCTCAGAAGAGAAAATTGCAGCAAATCATGCCTCCCCCCTAGTCCTATCTCAACATTCCTCTCTATCATTCTCATTCTCGTATGCTCATATCATTGCTCGCTCGCCACCCCAACCCCTAACCCCAGCCCAAGCCCGCTCCACTCCAGCCATCCCTGCTCAAACCCTCTCATATCATCCTCGTGTCCACATATCTCAGCCATAGCACGTATGTGGCCAACGGAGAAGTGGCAACAGGCAATTCAAACGCAATCTCTCTATTCGCACTCCACCAACCTCCTCGTTCGCAACTTACATCACCCAGCAATCGGATAAATACAACATGTACTTGTACCGAGCGTCGTAGGCGATGGTGATGGTTTGCGCGCGGCCTTGGTTTACTTCGTTTCTCGTGGGGTGGATGGAATGGGGTAGTGAGAATGGGATGGAATGGAAGGGAAGGGAAGGGAGAGGGGCGGGAGAGGATAGAAGGGCGAAGGCATAAGATGTAAGAAGATGGACGGGATTTTGGGAGAGTAAGATTGAAGGGATAAGAATGGGAGAAGTGAGAGAGAAGGAGGGAGGAAGATTTAAGAGGAGGGAAGAAAAAGAGTGGGGAGAAGGGTAAAAGAGGAAAGTATAGAGAGACAGAGCGAGAGCGCGGGGGTGCGCTTTATGATCCGATGAGGTACAAAAAGGAAGATGGGAAAGGAGCGGGCTGAAAGGGTTGGAACGGTGATATAGATCTGATCTGGTGAGTGAAAGACGAAGAAAGAGGGAAAGTGGTAGCGGACTATACTCGACTGTGCGTGCGAAGCCAACAAAACAAACCAACTCCTTGAACCAACAACCCAAAACCAACCCATAGCAGAGCAAGTGAGCGAGCAATATCATCCGCCTTTGCCTTCTCTTTCCTTTCGATATAAGGAAAGGAAGGAAAGGAAAGCAGGAATGCAGAAATCGCAGTTTCGTTCGTAGCCTTATTTATACATTATCCGGCGACCCCGTCCGTCACTCGAGTCCTACCGACCGCAAAACGCCTTGAAGAGAATGAGAGCGAGGAAACCGAATGGAAGTAATTAAGCAAGCAGCCAAACACTATTCCGTTCATCGTGCGTAAAAGAGCGACCGACGTATCCATTACCCGCATAGCATTGAATCCAATTCAATTCGTAGACATGCGTCTATCCCCGTCTCCCTTCACCAACACCCCTCTCCACCAAACCCTCTCCCCACCACAAATATCCCTTACACACCCTCCCACCCTCCTCTATTTCTATCCCCCCAACCTTCCCCCTTCCCTCACTTGCTCCCCTCCCCTTCCAGAACCTACAACCCCTACATCTCCCCCCTCCTAAATTCCCCCGCCATCTGCTTATTATTCAGCATCCTTTTCTCATTCGCTTTCTTGAGCGCCAGCAGTTCGGGAATACTTCGTGCGTTGAGCGTGGCGCCTTTTGGGACAAGGACGTCGTTGGGAGAGGGGAGCGCGACGGGGAGGGGGGTAGGGGCGGCGAGGAGGAGGATGGGGGTTGTGAGGATTAGGAGGAGGGTTGTTGGGAGGGTGGTGCGCATGGTTGATTAGCGGTTGGGTTGGGTTGGAGGTGGGTGGTTTGGGTGTGATTTGAGCGTGTAGTTTTTGGGTGATTGATGCGTGGTGAGTGAAGGTTGCACGGTTTGTGGGTGGTTGGTGAGATTTGTGGTTGTCGGAATGACGTATAAGTGGTGCCGGCGAGTATATAGGTGGATCTGGCGATGTAGTGATGGTGTCTCTATCGTCCAGCGATTGTATCTTCCTTATGCAGCCAACGCTCGACGTTCCTTTCGTTGCTGTTATCAGACAGACCGACAAGGATCTGAATCAGAAAGGAAGAATAGGACAAGTGACGAGCAGAAGATGAAGAAGCACTAATTCCTATACTCTCAGCACAGCAAGACGGCGCAGTATCTAGCAGCAGCAGGAGGATCTAATCCTCTTTGTACTGCCCCGGTCCCAGAGTTAGTAGAGGCATAGGGAGCCCAAGGCCCGCAAGCGTCGACCCCATCCCACAACCCTAGCCTGCTACAGACAGAATATGAAACCATCATGTCATTGCCCGTAAAAATAAAGAAATCAATGGCGGATTCAAAAGTCGACAGCACCCACTCATCTGTTTGCAAAGAAGCGAGACTCCAACATCTGCGACACGGGTTGGCGCTAAGGCAGGATGTACAACAGTACGGGTACCTTATTTAAAGTACGCGCCGCTCTTGGGGAGTCGGTTTCAGATTGTCAAGCTGTGTCAACTAAACCTACTCTACTCACTTTAGACAAAGAAAGAAAGGACAAAAGATAGAAAGATTAGAGAGATTGCATCTTATATTTGACATATCGACCATGCACATTCCTATCAGACTATTCTCTTGGCTGCGTGCAGACGCCGTGGGATCAAAATAGCCATCGATATGTTGTAAAACATGTCATTTTGCATAATCAGACGCACGATCGATCCATCTTACCTGGCGCTGGCAAGGCCAGGAGCATCGGGGTGTTTGCGGACGTCATGATTAGGTCTGGAAGGGTCTAATGATTGGGTACAGGCTCCTAAGCTCATGCCGCTTGATATCAGGAAAAAGGAGCTTTATGATACATTTGGAGTTTGAGAAATTGACGGAATATCTTATGAGTGATGCAGCCAATGGCCCATCCGAAACCAGTGTCTTCGATCGAACATGCTGACTTCAAGCCACGACTTTCCTATTTTGCAAAGTATCCTCTTTGAAAGGATTGCTTTGTTCCGCTTTCTGGGTCCTTCTTTCCCTTTTTTCACTCCGTCGTAGTCGCATCTCTGTCTCAGTGCTGTTTACTAGGCCGAATCAGGGACCTCGCCATCCCGGAACCTTCTTTCCATCAAAAATCATATCTTTCTGTCCCACAATAATCTCCTACGCAGTCAAGCCGCGCTGACTATTGTTCTTTAATTTCCTCTCCGTGTCAATCGCGTTGACCACTGTTCTTCTCGGCGCCTACAAAAGTCTGCCACAATGGCAGTCTTGGTCGTTTCTTATGAAGCGTCCTAACCGGTGTAGCTGCCTCAGAATATGGCTTGCATCGACACTCCGAGATACGACCGAAGCCGCGCTTCAGTGCCAAGGCCGAAAAATGAGAAGTTTGGCCATGTTTATTTTCTTGAATACCAGGCACCCCTGGGCGACGGGGCATACGAGACAGTGGGCAGAGGTTCTGCGCAGCTCATAACCTATACCATTGCGTGAACTCGCCGCATTCGCGCTCTCCAATCTGGCACAGGAAGCGTCCTTATCGGCCCTCTTTCGATTACCAAAGACATGAGAAACCTACTCTTAAACCAAACCGCGCACGACAACATTTCCCCAACCTGTTCTGCACTGCCACCGCAAAGGCCGAGTTATGACCCACGCACCAACACTACTACACTACTCGCTCGAAAAGCCAGCATGTCTCCAACACGCCCACGCCACCTCCGAAAGCGTCTCGGAAAAGCGTGTTGTTGTCAGCGCTGATCTGAGACTCTCACTTGGGAAGGCATGTAGCCAAGGCAAGTTGATCCATTTACCAGCCCTGCCAGACCAGAGCGCCAGAGAGTATACGTCAAACGTAAGGTAACAGGCGAGGCTTGAGTCTGGACGCAAAGACTAGACATTTGATAGGCTTTCGATTTTTTCTTCCCCCCCTTCTCTTCTTACTTCCTTGCGGGTCTCATCCTTACCAAGATGCCACAAGAAAGAAAGCGCCAGGGCCCCCCTCAAGTACCAGTCTCATCCTAATCTTTCACCCTACTTCACTCCGCGCCCGCGATCCCCACGCTATATCCAAAACCATTTCCTCCCATCCCCATCCAATCTCATCCCATCCCTTCCCTTCTCCCGCCCCCCCATCCAATCCAACCCCACCAAAACCCCAGCATCTTCCCCCAGCTCACCCCTAACCCCATTATACGTATAAGCGGTTATTCAAATAAGCAACCCACCCAACAACCAGCGCATCTCTTCCCTCTCAAGTATAGTTTTCAAATAGACCCTTCCTTTCATTGACTTTACATACCCTCAGTCTGCTCTTTATAACGAGTTCAAGTGACACCAGAGGATAGCGTGCTGCAGCGTTCTCGACACCATACGCCTTATACACCAAGGCACGGTGTATGAAAGCGTACTTACGTACGTAGTAGCCATGATGGATGATAGATCCAGAACCCCCCATAGTTGAAAATAATCCACTTATACTGCGAGACCTCAATATTCCAAACCCAAATTCCCACCAGCGTACCATCTCACGGAATATCCAACAACTCTCCCTGGTCTTCAATCCGTGAAAATCTGGGGAAAAGGATCAACTATTCATTCGTTGGTTCAGTCTTTCGTGTCGAGTAGGTGGCATCGTCCATGCATGAGTCCGATCTGTTCGATTTTGCCATATACATCTACTCACCCACCAATCCCCACAGCCCATCCACCCATCCATGTACTCTACCTACGGACCTCACACACCATCATTTATAGTTCATTTTATTCCAATCGAGTCCGCTCCAAACCCACCCACTGAACCCGAAGACCTCACACACCAGCACTCCTACTCTCAGTCCATTCCAGTCAGTGCCGCTCCATCCTTTTCCATTCCACCCCACCTAAGAGTATTCCCATCCATTTCAGCCCATTCCATTCCGCTCCAATATCGGACCAGAAAATGCCGCCCTACCACCAGCACCAGCAAGAGAAAGGAGCAGCAAGCAAGCAGCAGCAATAATGGCAATGACTTGTATACAGATATACGTAAACCAACCACATCCACCCTCCTTCCCCTGACTCATCCCCAACTCGCCACTCCCCTACAGAGTTGAGTGAGCGGGCGAGCGGGCGAGCAAGCAGGCAAAGAAAATGATCAATTCGCACGCTCCTTACACCTTACGCCTTACACCCTGCGCCCTGCGCCCTGCGCCCCGCCCCTGCCTGGTCCAGTCGATCATTCTTATCCCGTCCCGTCCTGTGCTTCCTACTGATCGCGTAGTGTAGCCGTCTGGAGCGAGGACAGGGGAATTATGGGGAAATTGTGTCGTGACGTGATGTGTAAGCTAGAAAAGAAAGAAGGGGACGGACTAGGAGTAGAGTGGTATGGAGTGAAGGTAAGGGATGGGGGGAGTAGGAGTAGAGTAGAGTAGGAGTATAACAGAGTGTAGTATGGTAGAGAATGTAAGAACGCGGAACTGGGGGGGAGAAGGGGGCAGGGGGGAGTGGGGGGGAAGGGGGGGGCGATAGGTAGGATGAAATCATCGAACTTACCTCTACCTTACCTTACCTTACTCCATACCCACCACCTACACATGCCACATTAGAAGGCATACGACAAGCCAATTTGAATACGAATACCAAACCCAGAATCGAATCGAATCGGATCAAATCCATTGAAATCAACAACAACCACATCCCCATCGTACAAAAAACGGCCTTGGAATAAATGAATAAAGCTATACTGAAACTGACAGGCAGGGCAAAGTGATCGATCGCCTTGAACGATAGCTAGTACGCGAAATCAAATAATTGAACATGTATACATCCAGCAAGTAAGTAAGCGGCAGAGTATACTTACTCGCAGCTTCAACGCTTAATATATCGTAGGCCGCGTTGAACATGAGCTCGGGTTTAGTACGGGTAGCGGTCTCTTTGGGCTGATGGATAGGTTGGTATCTTATGTAGCATTCTTTCACAGTACTGTGTTTGCAAAACTGCGCGCAGGGGAACATGGATCCGGTCGTGTGTATATCGACTTTCCCGCCCTTTCCTCTCCCTCAGAGAGAGAGACACACACACAGAGCCACCAGTAGGCGTCTGGCTCGGTTTGGCGATGGTGATGTCCCTCTTCGTCTGCGCGCCAAAAGCCAGAGCCTCAAGCGTAGTTATATCTTTCACACCTGCACTGGTTCAACTTGCCCTCACTCGCAGGGGAACGTATCATACCCCACTCCATGCCATTCCGATCCCCATAACGAACAGCATCCCACTATATACAAGTCCCGTCCCCAGTCCCCTCCCCCTCCCCACCCCGCCACTCGTAACCATATTTGCCGTCACTGCCGCCGCAATACTCGGACTCGTGGTCGGTGTCATCGTCGCACTCGCCCTCACATCCCCCACACTCGCACAAATGCCCGTCGCCCCCGCACTGGCCCCCGCCCCCGTCACGCTCGCACTCACAGCCACAACCGTCTGCGTCGCCACAAACCCATCGCACTGGCTCACGAACCCGTCGAAAAAGCCAGGCACCCAGGACGTCGTCATCGTCCCCGTCTCGGTACCGTTACCGCCAAACTGCCTGTAGCAAAGACAGCTCGCCTGCTGACTGACGCTCTGGTCTGTGAAGTAGGGCGTCTGATCGCAAGCGCTGTAGATGGACTGCGCGCTTAGGCAGGGGTGGGCGGCGGTGGGGAGCGGGGCGCGGCTTGTGATGGTGTAGGTGCTGGAGTCGGAGGTGGAGATGGCGAGGGAGACGATGGATTGGATGGCATCGAGGACGCTACTGATACTGTCGATGATCTCCTCGGCCTTGTGTGCGTTTTCATTGGAGGAGCCGGTGTCGCTGGAAGAGGCGGGTTCGCCTGGGATGGACGATTCACCATGGCAGGAGGATCCTGTGCAGCCTGCAGTGGTATCGTCGCCGCCGCTTGTATTGCCTCCTTCCCCGGTTCCAGTTTCGCCTTCGCCAGATGTACCTCTACCTGCTGCACCCTCACCCGCAGCACCTTCACCCGCGGCGCCGACGTCGGAGATGGGCAGGGAGGGGGCGACGGAGAGGGTGATTTGGAGGAAGAAGAGCAGGGCGAGGGAAAGGCGCATGATGAATATGGGAAATTATAGGCGATTTCTTCGTCTTCCTCTTTGCCCTATTGATTACTGATATTAAGATTGTAGAAGAGATTGTTCGTTCGATCAAGATGCATGGTAGAGACACGCAATTCAGCCAGTACAATATAATTCACAGTCAAAAGGTAAAGAGCGAAGCAATAGGAATAAGAAACAAGAAAGATTGTAGTTCTGCAAATGATATACAGTAAATCCTTACAGACAACAAAAACAGGACGAAGGATTTGGTGGCTGCCTTATGAAACGCGCTCGGTCGCCGCCGCTCATCTCAGCTCCGTGGCTGTGTCAGGAATCCCATTGGCCCTACGGGTCGATTTTGTGCGAGGAAGGATTGGCATACTTCGTATCCATACCGCGTAGGCGAATTCTTCCTGGGAGACATTTCTTGATTCTTGACCCGTCTTAAAAGGTATGTAATGGTGAATACGAGGGGCTGCATGCTTTGATTTATCAAGGACGGCACATCTTGTGCGGAGATGACACAACATGACTTGTCCTACCCAAACAACACCTTCTATCCTACTGTGCCATCACCAAAACATTCCTCTAATCCAGCTCTGTGCAATTCAACGCGCTCTACCCAGTGCACGACCTCCTCACAACCCAGTCTCCGCAACCGTCTCTGCCATCGCAGCCAAAAATCAAACATCTTATTTCACCATTCACATCCACATGCATCAATTCCCGCATTCTCCCCTCAGTACGAAGTACATATCATCGCTCATCCCCTCCCTCCCTCCATCCATCCATCTATCCCATAACGTCACTCGCCAAACACATTCTCCAATTTCCAATCCATCCCAGATTCCCAGCTGGACCAGCGATGACGAAGATCGATCGTGGCTCCAAATATTTCTACAGAAAGCTCATACACACCTCCGCCCCGCGCCAGCAACCTGTAGAGTACCCATTCTACTGGGCTCTTTCTCTCTCTCTCTCTCCCTTTCTTTCTCTCGCGTGGTGATAGCGAGTGACGCGCTCCGATCCCTTCTCTACTTTCCTTTTCTTTCCTGTTTCTTTTTTTTTATTTTCTTTTTTTTTAGAGACATCTGCAGGTACGTGTCTACGTATGAAGCTCGATATCGAGGGTTACATGGTCAATCCACTCATGTATACGGTACGAAAAGCCGAAGAACAGGTTTCTACGTACATATAAAGGGCGCACCGGGGATTTGGTAACGTTGGGGTATTGGGGCCCTTTTATTCCTACGGCGATGATCTCTTCTTTTTCCCTTTTTTTCTTATTCTTGCTTTTTATTTTTCATTTCTATTTTTGAGAGCTGCTGGTTCTCGCTTGGCATGTCACCTCGCACTGGGCATGGATGTGTATGTATCGGAGTCAGCTCGTCTCGCTACAACGTCTACCGCATCTATGGCCGCTGTCCATCATCATACAAGGAAAGCCACTCCGCTAAAGTCATCCTATGCTCTGTCAGCGATAGAGCTTGACCCATAGATCTCTCTCCCTCTCTGGTCGCGCATAGCATGTTGGTCTGGTATATCACAAGTATGATATTCGATTCTCAATGGGGCGCTGGTATAATGGTTTATTGCGTTTTGTCCTTTTTCTCATGGGGGTGTACGCAGTTGTACAATCACATCCGTACTTTTGCTTTGACGGAACTAAATGCAACATATTATGCTCGATTGACTGATTGATAGATTTCCTCGATAAAGCCTTCCAGAACTTCCCTCCCGTCTCATCTCGCCTCTCGCTCGCGGGCATACATATCGAAGCAGCACGCACAACCCACCGCCTCATAATCCCAGCTCATTACTCCCCCCTCCAGTCCCGACTCAAGTTGCTCCACCACTTTTACTCTTCGTACACATATACGTAAATCCTTTCGCAAAGACAACGAACAAAACGTCAGATACAAATCCTTACCCCAAGAGCCGGGAGCAAAGGGAGAAACCCCGAATCCATATATATATACTGTTATCCCAAGCACACTACATCCTCTCCATAAAATGACCAAACCACCGAGCCCCATCCAAGTACGCCCCCCTTTACCCAACCTTCTATCCCCCCATCCTCTCAGACCCCAACCACGACGACGAGAAACCACCACATTAGCGTACTCGTGTCAACCCGGATCCTCACAATATCAAACATGAATGCTCGCTCTATCTACAGACGTACAAAGCCAGCCCATTCCTACATCCCTCACAGTCAACCCGTCCCATTCTATCCTATCCTATCCTATCCTCCCACTCTCCCAACGTACACGGCCCAACTCTCCCTCCTTTCTTCCTTCCCTCTTTATCCTTCCTCCGCCCCCCGGCTCCCCCTTCTTTTAATTATAAATATCGAATCGAATCGGATCGAATCGAATCCACTCCGATCCGATCTCAATCCCAATCCCAATACCGAATCGACCCACGCGTCCACACACGCTTCATCCCTCCCCTTGGCGAAACCAATGCGGATGGGATGGATATAAGCGACCGTTTGCTAGACCTCTCTCTCGCTCTACTTACCTACCTACGTACCTACATACCTACCTACCTTGCTGTATCTTTGCTGTATCTTTGCTGTGCCTACATAAACCATGGGAAGGAAGAAAGGTAGGAAGGAAGGGATGGGATGGAAAGGGATGAAGGGAAGAAGGGAGGGAGGGGGGAAGGAAAGGAAGGGAGGGAGGGGGGAAGGAAAGGAAGGGAGGGAGGGGGGAAGGAAGGAAAGGATGGAAAGGGATGGAAAGGGATGGAGGGAAGAAGGGAAGAAGGGGAGAAGGGGAGAAGGGAAGAAGGGGAAAAGGGGAGAAGGGGAAAAGGAAGGAAAGGGATGGATGGGGAAGGAAGGGATGAAAGAAAGAAAGCAAGGACGAAGAAGGAAGGAAGAACGCGAATAAAACTTGTACTGAAGAACGGGAAGGGAAGGGAAGGGATGGGATGGGATGGGATGGGGAAAGGAAAGGGATGCGTACATATTAAAGAGTCGATATATCTATACGAGCAAGGAGAGAAGGGGGGGGGGGGGGTAAAGATTGCTGAGAAGCGGTGATATTAAAAGGAGGTAGTATAGTGAAGAGTTCTAGAAGGTAGTCAAAATCGGGGACGCTGGTTGGAGAGATGGTGTTTGTGAAAGCTGGAAGGTGCGGTGGGGTGGTTTAGGATTGAGATGCTGGAATCTTGCTGTCTTCAAACTGTGATCACGATGAGCTCAAGAGACACATGGAACGATAACCTTGGAGTAAAATCTTTTTTTGTTTTGATGGATGCTCGCTAATGATTCATTCATTCGACTATGGACAGTGTGTAGACTAATTATCAATTAGGTAGCGAGGGCTGTGAAGCCCAGATGACGACTTTTTCTCTCTGGTTCCTCGTGAACTGCATGCATGAAAATCGTATCATCTTTTTCAACCGGTTGGATCCACCATTATGCTGCTCCTGACATCTCTCCTCCTGTTCAGCAAAAATCTCAAACCTCCATGCTGTAAATGCTGTCAATGTGCTGTTTGTGGCCTTGATGCTTCATTTGTCGCTGTCAGGTCGTGTGTGTTTTGGTCTTTTTAACACCTTTTCCGCCGGTGCTGGTGCATAGCAACTGCTGCTGGCGTAGCTTAGAACAGAGCAAAGGCAGCGATACCAGCAACGACAGCGACAACCTTGCCGCCCACGGCGACGACGTTAGCGGCACCCCTGAAGGTGGCAGCTGTTGTAGAGGTGGCAGTGGCTGATGTAGTGGTTGTTGCCTTTGAGGCGGTAGGGGCAGGTGCGGTGGAGTTACCGACTGGGAAGGGAGCAGCAGAGGTAGCTGGGGCTGGGGCTGGCAGTGGCGTAGAGGTAGTCAAGGTGGTTGGCCGTGCTACCGGGGTAGAGGAAGCAGAGGTGCTGCTGGAGGAAGAGCTCGTGGAAGAAGCACCTCCACTGGCAACCGGAGTGGCACCAGAGCCGGAGCAAGGATAGGCGACAATGTAGACTTGGTGGCACTGGCTACCCTCACCGACGGAGATGTCTTGGTCGTAAAGGTTGGAGAAGTTGCCACTGGCGCAGCCGTACCAGATGGCACTGCCATGCAGGGCCAGGGAACCGTTGGAGCAGACGGAGAAGCCCGAAGTGATTGGCCCTTGGACTGGGTTGTCGAATTGAAACTGGTGGTTGTGGACGACTTCACCGGTACGTTGGTCCTGATCGGTGAGGACACCGTTCTTGAGGGAGACGACGGGGTTGGTGGTGCACACGGTTTCAACTTGTTGAGGGACTTTGTCGGTGACGTTGTAGGGAGCTATTTCAAAGGTACCGGAATAGTTCTCATCACAGCCGTTGGTGGCTTGACTTGAGACGGTAGAGGCCAGGACGGTGAGGAAAGTGAGAGTGGTGAAGGACTTCATATTGGTTGGAGTGGGGAGAGTGTGAGGTGTTGGGGGGGGGGGGGGGGGTGGCTTTTGTGAGGTGAGGTGAGGTGGGTGAGGTGAGGATTGGAAGTGTATTAGGCTATGTAAGCAAGGCAAGATAGCGAATGACTCTACTCTTGTAGCTGTGTAGCGACTGTCAAATGCAACGAGTGTAGTTGATGAGAGTTGTATGTACGGGGAGAGTGATGCAGGCTGAATGCAAATGGGAATGAGATGTTTGAGGATGGATGGTTGGAAGAAGAAGAAAGAAAAAGAGAGAAAATTTGAGCGTGGGGAATGGGTTCAGTACTTATCCAATTGGAAAGTCAATGACACCCTTCAATTACGCGGCTGGTGTGTTGAGATACGAGAGTGGGGCTGGGGCATACCGCTTTGGTGGCCGGGGGGGGGGGGTGGCAGGATTGGCTTGCCACCCCGCCATTTGCGCCGCCCTAGCTTTCGTAAGCTTCACCACCCCCACCCCCCCCCCAAAAACATGATTTTGAAGTCATTCATACTTGGAATGTTGAATTGTCATGACATTTATCATAAATTCCATCTTAATGAATGTTGATTTTAATGCTACAGAAACCAGAATACATAATGATTATCAAGTTCGTATTATTATTTGACGCAATCTTGGCAGCTGCAGCTTGAAAAGCTAAGGTACTTCTCGACCTTAAGGTATAGAATCAAGCCCCGGCACTAATGCTGGTGATGGGCGCGATGACGAAGTCACATCTCGCCCAAGAAGACTTCCCCCTAAAATAGAAAGTCCCGGCGTTGCTAGGCAAAATGTTGATACTTTAGCGTAACACGCAATCACTAAAATAGTGGCAGAAGCTACGGAATAGATATTGATTGGCGCAAAATGATGAGGCTCAAAATGCAAGTGTTCAAAAAGATACTAGTAAGAAAGGACTAAGAGTCTAAGGAGTCTTTTCCTGCCTTTTTCTCTTTTTCAGTGTGGCCCAGCCCCTCTTCTTCCCGCCCAAATGTGACCCACCACCCAACTAGAAGTACACCAGTACACCAGTAAGATCCAGACTTGGCCCGAAACAAGGACTACCTTAACGAACCTATCGCAAACCTTCCGTAATCCCTAACACCTCTTGGATTTGCCTACAAAGTGCATCTGCAATTCTGCAAATGCAAAAAAGGTGACTGTGCACTGAAAAGAGGGCGGCTTCAATTTTACTCTCAAATCAAATCAGATCCAGTTAATGCACGTCAAACGGAGAAAGTACAGCTTGCAGAAGCGCTGCCTTTGCATCGTTTCACCATCCCGTCTCAGACATCAGAGGTACAACCCCGTGCGTCTGGCTGTCAGGAATTGCGCACAACCGACATTGCCAATTCTTTTTATACCTCGGTAACCAGTCGTCAAACGGAAATGATTGGTCGGTTTCATCTACTTGGAGATGTCTCCGAATAGGCATCAGCAGGAAATCCTGCTGATTGCCTGCAGCTGTCCGTGCGGCGCTGATTGCTTTGGTGCTTGCTTGCATAGCGGCTGTGCCCCCGGGCATCTCGGCGAAACCTTGCCACCGTTCTTTTAAGAAACTTGAATACTGCGACACTTCATATACGCCTTCCCGCTCTCACAAATTGGATTTTGGAGAGTCACAGGGCAATTCAGCGGACAGCTCATATGATAGATGATTTTGAGGCAGTGCATAAGTGACCCGTCTGCCGCTGACTTGGCCTTATCTGTTTCAAAGTTGCCAAGCTGTCGCCAAAATCACCGAGGCACTGGGTCAAGAGCCATGCGACGATCAGTCCTTGCGACTATGAATATCAGTGTTTTTCCATGTCACCGTACAGTCACAGGACTTTTGAAACATCTGGCTTTGGCAGCGTCTTGAAATTTATCTAGCCCTGCAACGATCAGGTGGCCGAAAAGCAAATCGTCAGACATGGAGCCTTTCCAATCTCCCCACGAGGCTCATCGCCGGCGGGATCCGAGTTCCACTTCTTTGCGTTTTGACATGTATCTCAGCTGATCGGAGTGGCCAGCTTCTGACTCAACCGTGGTGCAGAGCCGATCTCCCTTCCAAAGCCGTTTCCGTCAAGGCGTGGGGTTCTCAACATCCCGCGTACGGAGGTTTGAGTAAAGCATGATGGAGGCAACCAGTAATCATCCACATCTCTTACACGCCTAAAAGACCCAATATCATCAACACCTATATGCCCACATTCCCTCGGAACACCATCTGTACTACAATGTCCGAGCATACTCATGGGATACGAATACCACGAAAATGAAGCGGTCAAAAAAAGAGAATCAAGAAGTCAGAGAACGCTCATGGTCGCTGGCGCCTGCCTCGCCCACACATACCAGGTCCAAGGGTCAATTCTTTATCAATGTTTTATACCAACTGCCCATGCCTTTCCGAATTCCACATACTCATTTTCTCGATCGTTCCGCTAATTCTATTCTTCGTCAGAAGCCAAGGTCAATAAAACGTAACATAGTCGACGTTCATTAATCCGCTCTACATATCCTCTTCCCTCCTCATCGTTATCATAAATGTATCGCACAAAAAGGCCGGCTCTATACTCCTCACCAACCGTAGCATCCAAAGAATAAACAGCGCCGTGAACAGCATAATTGTCCGCAGCATTCAGTGTAAGTTCCCGACACCCTGGCGCTCATGGAACCACCCATCTATCTTCCCCTTCCCCTCCCTCTCCCCTCCGCTCCCCCGCACGGACGAAGCCGCGACTACGATACCCATCATACATGGAACCGCCATGACGACATCCGCCCTCATCTCATCTCATCTCATCTCATCTCATCTCCTCCCTTCCCTTACCGTCCTTTGAAAAGCCGTAAAGAACCAAACCTACCTAAATCATCACACTCACTGGGCTTCATTCATTCATTCACTCGTTCGTATTTACCTAATTGTAAAACCCCCCGGATCGTTCCAATTTTCATTTGTTCATTTCTCGTAGGTCTGTTCTTCCTATTCCCGTGCCAGCATCAATGCTGTATGTATGAACAAGTCCGTCAAAAGATTAAAACAAACAAACAGTCCAGCGCAACCCAGCTCAACCCAGGTTACGTCATGGCCGACGACGCCGACGACGCTGGTGGTGTTTCGTCTGTCCGAGTGAGGGATAAACAAATCATCCCAAGCCCAAGCCCAAGCAATCCATCCTACGATCCTTTTACTCATTTTCATGTTGGACTGTTCGGGGAGGAGCGTATTTTTCCTCTTACCATCATTATGAGCATGAGTAACTTATGTTTGAATGGGATGTTCGGTGTTTGTATATGGTTCAGAGAGAGTGAATGATGCGGAGAACTTCATTGGGTGCAAGTAGGGGACTGGTCATGGGCCTGTACGAAGGGCTGTACATTACCGAAAGAAAAGGATGCAGCAGAGAAGGGGGTGCGATTGTTGTGACGAGATATTGGAGAGTAGGTAGGTAGGTACTTATGAACGATCGCCGTTACCTTTGGCGAGAGTCGTCGGCCTCGGGCAGTCGTTGTGATCTGGCTCAGGTTGGGGTATCTGTTCAGATAGATAAAATCAAGCATAGATTATACGTAGGCCTTTGACTGACTCTGATTGAGAACTTCCTTGTCGAAGGTCATACATCATAAATCTCCGTATACGTTTAGCTGGTTTGATGGAATGGACAGGATACTTTATGGAACCAGGGCCTGGAACCAACCCTAACCCCGGGAATTGCGCCAGAGATCTCGGAGATAAATGATTGAATGCAGGGTCTTCAAGGGTTCAGACTACATACAGCTAGCGCGGTAATTATCCAGGCTTCCCTCGCTCCTTGGTTCCTTTGTATTACTTCGTACACGACAGTCAGCTGAGAAGAGCGAACAACTTTGAGATGACATGTCCTTGAACCATGCTCGATAACATTCTATCTTTCTTCTTCTTCCTCTGCTAGCAGGCTTGCAAGAACCTCAAACCAACATCACGCCTTCTCCATCAAAGATGCCTGCAAAGAGTGTACACCAAAATGGCCAGGCAAAGACCAATGGTACCACAGTGCCCAATTTGCCCAAGGTCAAAGAGACCATCCTCCACACTGTTCCTGAACCCGAACCAGCCTTACCTACACGCATCTTCCGTGTATTTCTCTTACTTGTTTACTTCTGGACATCTTCCATCATGTAAGTTCTGTTCACAGAAATGGCTTTGCTATCACGGCCACGGTTAAACCTTTTCAGCATAGGAGTCACCCAATACGTCGGAATGCCTCTCTATCTCATCAACAAAGACCACTACTACCGCTTCATGGCCTTCACCAAACAGTGCATGACACTCTTAGTCGTGTCCATGACCCAATGGTGGACCACGACAACAGTCCACGTTAGCGGCGACGCGAGCATGCGCGGCCAGATCCACCGGCTCCCTGACGGCCGCTTAAGATGCACCTTTGCATACCGAATGGTTCTCATCGCAAACCACCAGGTAACGCAAAACGCATCTCTCATTCTACCCAAACTAAAACCCTGCCTTATCTCAGCTGTACAACGACTGGATCTACCTCTGGTGGACCGCTTACACCAACCGCCCCTCAACCCACGGCCACGTGTACATTGTCCTCAAAGAATCCATCCTGTACATTCCCCTCGTAGGCCTGGGTCTCCGCCTCGCCGGCTTCGTCTTCATGTCCCGAAACATGAAAACCGACACCCCGCGCCTGACCCGTCGGCTCGGCCAACTGATCCGACGCAGCAATAACGGTGGTAACCCGGGAGCGCTGCAGCCGATGTGGCTGATGATGTTTCCCGAGGGTACTAATCTAAGTAAGAACGGCAGAGCCAAGAGCGTCCAGTGGGCGGAGCGAAAGGGCGAGAAGGATCTCAAGTACACGCTTATTCCGCGGAGTACGGGGACGTATTTCTGTCTGAAGGCGTTGGAGGGGACGCTGGATTGGGTGTATGATTGTACTTTGGCCTATGACGGCGTTCCGTGAGTTCCCCAAAACCCCCCTCCCTCTCCCTCCTCAAAACCCCTCCCCTCCCCTTCCTTCCCTTCCCCTTAATCCCCAGCCCTATGCGAAAACCCCAGTATTAATCAAATTCCCCTTCCATCGCCATCAGAGAAGGACAATACGGCCAAGACATCTTCACTCTCCGCTCCACCTACTTTGAACGCCACCCCCAAGCCCCGATCCACATGCACTGGCGCCGCTTCCGCCTCTCCGACATCCCGCTCACCACCCCCGAAGCCTTTCACGCGTGGCTGATGGAGCGCTGGAACGAGAAGGAGGTCCTGCTCGCGGAGCACGCGAGGACGGGGAGGTTCCCGTCTGCGATTGATGCGCTCGTTACCACGGAGGTGAGGCTGGGGCGGTGGTGGGAGGTTTTGCAGCTGGGGGCGGTGTTGGCGCCGGTGGTTGCGGGGGTGTTTGCGTTGGCGAGGGGAGTGCGTTGGGTGGGCGGGTGAGGTGAGGTCTAGCTGGGGGTTTTTCATGTGATGCTCGCGCGAAAGATTTACAGATGGAATAAATGTGAAACCAACCTTTTCTCATCTTCGCTCAAGTTGGCGCGATTAGCATACTTGTACCCTCAACATATTCCATCCACGCCTTTCTTCCAACACGAGGAAAATGAGGGCGAGCAGGGAGGTCCCAAGCCCTGCCAACGGATGCCAGAAATCAAAGTGAAGTACGCGGCGAGGGCGATGACTTGGACCAGGGCATGTGGCATGACATGACAGAGTCTATCCTCTATCCTCTCTCTTTGCAAGTGGTTCAGACAAAGGGATGAGTCACTTGTACAGCAGTACGTAGATTGGAAGAATAGAATACAACCCCAATAAAGGATATGATGGATTCTCATCTTCGCTTAACTTGACGTATAACATACTTGTATCCTCAAAATATTCTATTCACGTTTTTCTTTCAACACGAGAAAATAAGGGCGAGCAGGAAGGTCTTAAGCCCTGCCAACGGATGCCAGAAATCAAAGTGAAAGTACGCGGCGAGGGCGATGATTTGGACCAGGGCATGTGGCATGACATGACAGAGTCTATCCTCTATCCTCTCTCTGCAAGTGGTTCAGACAAAGGGATGAGTCACTTGTACAGCAGTACGTAGATTGGAAGAACAGGATGGAAAACCCAATAAAGGACATGGTGGAGGACGTATAGAACAAGAAATCTAGATACATGTCACATAACTACGGCAAACAGCCCTGGAGTCTGACTTGTTCCCTTTCTGTGCTCTATTTTTCCTATATTTACCGATGCGGCGGAGGAGATGTGCAATTTCCTTGCCAAAAGCAAAGGTATTGCGCAGAAGCGTTCGTCGCACCCACACCAACTTATGGGTGGGATCACAGTAATCATGCTGCATGAGTTGGAACTTCGGACGTTTGAAAATGGAAGGGTGCCGCCAAAGAGGCCTTGTGCTCATGGTAAAATCACACGTGCACAAACGGGTAAAACCATTGGTCGAGCTTAGCATTGTTAACCCGTGGATGAGAGAATGTCTTTGATCGCGTGCTCTCTCCATCTGATGTAAAGTGCCATCACGATTATCAAAACATACATACATACTTACATACTTACATACTTGCTCACTCCGCATTTTCCTCGAGCATCTTCAACATCTCTTCGCCCTTGCAGTTAAAGTAAAAGAGCAAGTCGAGCTCGATGCCTCGGATGCTTCTCCCGCTCTGCACACTGTTGTCCTCCCTCAAATAGGGCTGTCCTCGGTTTACAACGCTTTTAAAAGTACAGTAGCTCTCTCGCTTTCAGCTCAGCTCTCAGCAGCGGCGGTCATCCACCATCCTTCGTCCGTCAGCCGTGGGCTGTAACGGCCGTGGGTACCCTGAGGCCACATATCTGCTTTGATGTTCTCAACCGCTTCGCTCCCTCCTTGAAACCTGCAATTCGCCTCCAAGTCGCCTCTTCATAAGATGTTCCTTTCCTGGTTGGCATTTTCTTTCGCCCTGAGCTATGGCTCCGCGCTCCCTACCGAACAACAACCCTTGATTGCAGAGTCTCTGAATGAACGACCGCGGGAGCCCTTGCAAGCCTTGGTGAAGCATAAAGGGTTGCACGGAAGATTTCTACAAATCACAGGTTGGGGTGGTCCCCTAAACCAAACCAGCGCATGGTCTACTGCAGGAACAGGGATACTGATGTGCGGCTAGACTTCCACCCCGATCAATTCTACAAAACCTACTCCTCCACCGAGGAAGACGCAGCCTGCCATCGAGGCAATGGATCTGCTGGTGTCTTCGGCGCCGAGACTACAGACTGCGACTCTCCCATCACCCTGATCAACGCTACTTTCAAATGGATAGACGATCACCTGAAAGGCAAGGTCGACTTTGTCGTATGGACGGGAGACTCTTCACGCCATGACTCCGACGAGGAAATCCCGAGAACAGAAGAAGAAATCATAGAAACCAATGAGCTGCTGGTACACAAATTCGAGGAGGTCTTTGGCAAGAATGATGATACGGACCCTGCAAATGAATTCGCCATACCCATCATCCCGACTTTTGGTAACAACGACATAATGCCTCACAACATCATGCAACCTGGGCCCAGCGAATGGACGCAGCAGTACCTGAGTGTCTGGAGGAAATTCATACCTGAGGAGCAAAGACACGGTTTCTCAACCGGAGGATGGTTCTCCGTCGAAGTTATACCCAACCGTCTTACCGTCTTCAGCCTCAATACTATGTACTTCTTTGAGCACAACACCGCAGTGGACGGATGCGCCGAGACGTCTGAGCCAGGTTACCAGCAGATGGAGTGGCTTCAGATCCAACTGCAATTTATACGCGACAGGGGTATGAAGGCCATTCTGACAGGACACGTCCCGCCAGCAAGGACAGAAGCAAAGCTACTGTGGGATGAGACTTGCTGGCAGAAATACACCCTATGGCTACAGCAATATCGAGACGTGGTAGTTGGAGCGCTGTATGGGCATATGAATATAGATCATTTTTTGATCCAGGACAACAAGGACATCAGTCATAAGGCGCTGGAAGGGGAGAAGGCTTCATTCTCTCGGACGGCTCTGGGTGATGAGCTGACTATCCAGTCGACTGCTGATTACTTGACTGAGCTGCGCGCAGGGTGGTCCCAGATACCAGATGCTCCAAAGACGAAATCAAAACCAAGCTCGGGCTTTGGTCACTCCTGGGACCTATACGAAAGTATCACAAGGAAGAAGAAGCCTAAGAAGACCAAGGAAGACGAGTTCCTGGAGAAGATTGGTGGTGAATGGGCTGAACGCTACAGCGTTAGCCTTGTCTCGCCGAGTGTTGTCCCAAACTACTTTCCCACCATGAGGGTTGTGGAATACAACATTTCCGGCCTCGAGAATCTTCCCGTCGCGCCCGCAGCTGATCCGAAGAAAACGACCATCCAGGAATCCAAAGCTCACTGCTTCGTACAAGAGGAGAAGGAGGAGGAACCAATTGAGACTGAGACGAGGAAAGGCAAGACAAGGAAGCCCAGATTTCCTATGCCCAAACCACCCTCCAAGTCGGCGCCTCCTGGACCCGCATACTCCCCTCAAACCCTATCTTGGCTTAGTTACAAGCAGTACTTTGCAAATCTCACCCGCATCAATGACGACTTTGAACAAGACCAGGCTGTTGAGGCCGAAAAATGGCATAACGGCAAACACTCTGGGAAGAAACCGCACAAGGACAAGCTTAGACATCACAAGCTCAAATACGAGGTTGAGTATGATACCCGGAATGACACGATCTTTGGGTTGAAGGACTTGACCGTGAGGAGCTATGTTGAATTAGCGGGACGAATCGGCCAGTACAAGCCTCCAAAAAGCGACCTCGTCGACGATGTAGATGCTGAGGAGTCGGAGACCACGGACAATGACGGGGTCATGCTATCTTGCGGGCATAATGAGCTCGCAGCGTCGAAGAAGAAGCACAAAAAGCAAGGCAAGAAACACAGGCGCCGGAAGGCCATCAACAAGGTCTGGTTTACTTTTGTCAATCGCGCGTTCGTTGGCACACGGGATCATGACGAGCTACATGATGAGTTTGGACAGTAGGTGTAGGGAATAGAAGGCAGGCGTCGTTCTGAAGGAGCCACAATCCGAGTTAAAGGCGTTGTAGGACGGGAGCATAAAGGTCGGCGTCAAGGTATTGTTACGTAGTGAGTGGCCATTTACACTTGGAAATGGTAAGCGTTGTGATGTGCGTGGGAGTTTTTATGGCCTTTTGTCTTGGAAGAAACGATACGTCAGTCTCGGGGCTATCGTTCAAGTTGTAGTATCGACGGAGGTTAACACCAAAAGTCCTGGACGTGCCAAGAAAAGGGTTTAGCGTAGGGCTGATTCCCGTACTCCTGAAACCATTGTTAAATCTTTATATATCAGCTCTATACTTCTATATATAATATTTTATATAAGCGATAAGAACATTACGTATATTAATAACTTATACTTTATAATTTTAAAATATTAGTAATAATCTTAATAAATATTTATAGTAATATATAAGAATATTACGAATATATAGTATATTTATTACGATATACACTAGTATAAGTATAGTACGCGCTTAGTTATAGCTCGCTTAATAACGTAATAACTTATATATCTAGCTATTAACACTCTAGATAAAAGTATATTTTAATTATTATCTATATATCTTAGTTATATAAATAATAAATAATAGTAACGCTAAAAGATTATTACGATATAATTCTAGTATAGACCTAGTACGCTTAGTTATAAGACTTAATATATATATATCTCGTCTAACTAGATAGTTTTAATTAATATTATTAATTTACACTATAAATATTATAATCTAGTTATTATTTTCTTAATAATTAATAATAACGTCTAATCTAGATCGCTTATCAAGTCGTTTATTACGATTACTTAATTCGTAGTTACGAGTAACTCGATAGTTAGTTCTTAGCGTATCGTCTTATAGTTAATTAAATAACCTATTAAGTTAGCTATTAATCTCTTAAGTTAGCGATTCTTTTAGTAAGTCTATCGTTAGCTATATCTCGAGAATCTAAGCGAGATATTAAGAGTAAGTAAGTCTTAGTTGTATCGAAGAACGATTATAAAGAAGATAGCTTCGTCTAAAGAAATAGATAGAGAGCTCGTTCTAAGTACTGGCTAAAATATCTTAATTATCTCTAGCGTTTTAATTGAATAAGTTAACGATCTATTAGTCTTACTAGACGCTAAATAGAAAGCGCGATTTAAACGATTTTACTTGGTAAACTACTTAGTAACTCTAGTAATTCAATTCTATTATATTATATTAATCGAATCCCCGTAGTAGTTAATATCGACTTAGCAATCTACTTCGTAATAGTCTACTAGCTCTCTATTAACGTAGATAATTACTATTACTACGAAGTAGGAGATTCGAGTAGAAGAAGTAAAATACTTTAATTCGAAGTATTAGCAAGAGTAGAAGATAGATTCAATAGTTAATACTAATAAATACTGGTAAGAATTTATTATTCTTCTTCTAACTTATAATATAATTATAATAGAAGAGTAAATATTAAATTTATAATAGAATAATAACAAGTATTAAAAGATCGTAAGAGAGAAGATATATATTTATATAACGTAGATAAGTAAACTAATATCTCTATACGTAACTATATAAAGCGTAGATATTAAATAAATTAGATAATATAAAAGATTAACATTTAGATCTTTCGTCTATTCGTACGTAAGTATAATTAAATTATTAAGCGAGATTAGTTTATTAAGCAAGATTAGTTTATTATTAGAATAGAGCGAAAGAACGTATCTTCTAAGAAAAGAAGAAAAGTTTATTTTCTTATTAATCTTTTTTATCGCTAATTTAAAAACTTATTAAATTCTAACGCTGATATTTAAAAGATAGTTAATTTCTTAGAGTCTCTTATTCGATCTTCGATCGCGATAAAAGATTATAAAAATTATTATTTAATAATTATCGCTAATTAAGAGATAAGCGAGCGACTAATCTTAATAAATTAAATTAATATTTTAACTTATTAAATACGTTAAGATTCTAACTTATCGCGCGCTTCTAATAATATTCGATAATAATATTATAATTTATATAATCGAAAACTTCGAACGTCTCTTTTATTTTAAGCTTTATATAATTAATATTTTATTTATTTAATTTAAAGAGAAATATATAGAAATTAAATATAAGAAATATAAGAAAGCGTAAGATTATTTTCTACGTTATAACTAAGTTCAAGAATTTTTACGCGAAAAATACGATAATTATATAATTTAGATAATTTAATCTCGATATATAATCTAAGATATAAAAATAAAAAAGAAGAAATAAAGAATAAAAGAAAAAGCGAGAAGAAAAATAAAGAAGAAGTAAAAAATAAAAAGAAAAAAAATAAAAAAGCGAAGAGCGAAGAAGAAGAAAAGATTAATAATAAAAAATTTCGAGTTAAAGTTTAAAGAAGATAATAAATAGATAGAAAAATAAATAAAAAGTTTAAAAATTAAGCGAAAAGTCTATATAAAGCTTTAAATATACTTAATAATATTTCTTTTAATATCTAACTTTTTTCTTATATTTAATATTTTCGAGTTAATTAATAATTTATATATTATTTATATTGATAAATCGATTTAGAAATAAAATAGTATCTTAGATTTAAAGAAAGTTGTCACGGTATTTCTATATGCCAAGGGCATTTCGAAAAGAGCGGGGAAGGATCGGGGAGGCTAGGCTAAATTTGTATTAGTTTCCCCAGCAGATCTCCGCCACTGCGGCCCTTAGAATTCTACAGACTTTTTAATTATTAATCTTAAGATTATTTCCCATAATAATATAATAGCAACGCTTAAATTCGATATTAACTAACTGTCGAATCGATTTAGAAGAAGTTCTTTATTATTATATTTCACTTATCGTCACCGAATTCATTAAATAAGTAAGCTATTAGATTAGTAAGTTCTCTTTATCTATTAAAAGCCCCTTATTTCTACTTCTTTGTTAATTAGCCTTATAACGCTAGCTACTTTAGTAGATAGATAAATACTTAGTCTCGTTGTCACGGTACACACCAGCATGGCTGTGGTACGCTTAGTCATAGCTCGTTTGAGGGCTTGGCAACCCACAT